>PJEM01017299.1:0-22608 GCA_004023845.1 Helogale parvula | reverse complement strand
AGACGCACTACTCCTGACCCAGTGGTAAAGGCTACAAAATAACACCTCAGTGGTTCCAGCTGGCAAGGGTTTTGGTTCAGCTGCTGCCAGATGGACAAAGCTCAACAGTAATTCTTACAGCGGCTCTCAGGGTACAGGGTTAAATCCTTCTTGGAGAGCTGAGGTCAGAGTACCTGTGGCTGACAGCAAGAAAAAAAAAGAAAAAAATCAAATAGACTATTTAAGGGGACAGAGGGCAAGAACTTCTTACCTACTGGGAGAAGCTACGTGCTTCTAAGGGCCAAGTCCTAGAAGCATTGAATCACTTAATTATTTCTTCCTTGTTCTCAATATCCAAGCCTGTGTTAACCACATCCTTCTGTTATGCCCAAGATTTCAATATCCTCCCCAAAAACCAGAGACCACCGGGGAGACCGAGTCACGCATGCAAAAGCAAAAAGCTTTAATACTATTATGGGCTCAGGCTCACAAACTTCACCAGCACAGTGGATCCTGTGCTGAGAGCCTGGAACAAAGGCGGGGTAGGCCCTTTATGGGTTTGGGAAGGGGGAGTTACAGAAAATCGTGACACAGGTACAGTGATCCAATCATTATCACATAACATTATTGGCAGTAACTTTAACCATACACATTGCTTAGAGTGTTCGTTACTTTTGGTGAGACCCAATCACAACATTTAGAGTATTAACCAATTACAGAGTGGATCCAGGACCCTCACGTAGGGTGTAACTAGCCTTAAGCAATAAGTGATTATCTATGGCTTCTATCTCTAGGCCTGCCCTTAGGAATGTTAAGCATTTTAGCTGGCCACTTCTGATTGGGTATTACAAGGGTGGCCCCTCCTGCCTTGGGCAATGTGTGCCCTTTTATTGTCTAATGATTCTGAGAAACCAACACATAGGCCTCCAAGGTCAGAGGGAAACTGGAAGCCTGTCATGGAGTCAGTCTGGTTCAGACATGTGTCCTTAGACTTCCTTTCCACTGTTTTCCAGGGAAGACACACCAGAGATGAGCAGGAAGAGCATTTGCTATGGTTTTCTGGCTTCTGTAGCTACAGGGCATGTCCTGGTCTAGATGGAATGTGAGGTTGAAATGCCAGCTGTTGTCTTTATTTGTTCTAAGGATGTGGATCAAAGCTGTCTAGCTTATCAACATGAATTTTGCTGTCAGATGGCAGGCTGCAGATCTGGATGAAGCGTTGGGGAGAGAGAGGGACACAAATCATGATAGATTATTGAATACTGAAAACGAACTGAGGGCTGAAGGGGGAGGGGGAGGGAGGAAAGGGGTGATGGTCATGGGGGGGTACTTGTGGGGAGAAGCACTGGGTATTATACGGAAACCAATTTGACAATAAACTATTGTTTAAAAAAAAAAAAAGAGAAGCCACCTTGAAAGTGGCCCTGTGGCTAGGAAGTGTGACTGGATTGACTCAAATTTTATCGATGATCACGGGATTGGGGAACTAAAAGGATCATGTTCTGTGGGTTTTCCAATAGTGCTGCCCAGAACACTACGGGGCCAAAGTCCACTCAGGAGTTGCAGGGATGGAGGTCGGGCATGTGGGCAGAATCTCCCAACCACTCACCCCTTCAATCATGAAATATTATAAAGATCATTGGCACAGAAATAAAAGATCAGAGCTGAGAAATCATAAGGAGTGTGTGCCTGGGCAGGGGAGGTGAATACGGTCTCACTCCTAATCTTAAAATAGCAGCTGCTGTTGATCACTTAAGTCTGAGCTTTCTGGTAGCCAAATAGGACTCAGAGTTTAGCATCCCTCTTAACATTTCTTTTTTAAGGAGAAGACCAGGATGTCAGAGAGACCTAAATCCTGAGTTACGAAGAGTCCTGCCTTCCCAGGTTTATCTGGGGACTTCTGTGGTACATGGCAGACAGGGAAGCCCTAAACTGCATCTGGCACCCAGTGTGGGGAGGATGTCTGTGTGTCTGTGTTGGTGTACGTGTGTGTACCGGGTGTGCATGTTTGAATCACCATCTGTATAGCTGTGCAAATTTTTAGTGGCTTAAAATATCTCAGCTGATCAGATGTTCTGTGTAGCACCCATCTCTAGGTGCCCCAGGAATATTCAACAAGCATTAACCCTGTAGGAGAAAATACTTTACTGATACCAACTCCTCGGCAGATGACAAGTGCAATTGTCTAGTTGTCATTGTTGTCCAAGGGCCTGAGCAGGATATATTAATGAGGACTGGCTTGCCACAGGCTCTCCATGAGGCTAATTCTCAATCCTTTAGCCATCTGATCATTCCACTCCCAGCCCCCACAGCAGAGATTTATATAGAGCTCACAGCAAAAGTGCAGGAAGCTTGAGATGGTGAAGATTCTATGGGACACATTTTCCTTTAAAAATGTGACATTACAACAACACACTTTGACTGCCCTTACACAGACTCCACAATGGCCCATCAGAAGCTCTAAGGGACTGATGAAAAGGTCAACACCAGTGTGTGTAAATGATATGTTGTCTGAACTTTTCTGTACCCATGATTATTGACTGAAACAATCAGAAGAGGTGTCTTTCTTTTTTCCCTTTGTTAAGACATGATTGTAGCCCTAATGGACCATCTTCAAAGACAGAAGAAAAATGTCTATGGTTCTCATTAATATGCCAGAGTGACTACTTGAGAAAAGGCTGGAATGGTATTAGAAACTTTTTTTAATGGCAACCTTATAGCAAGCAGTGCTAAGGTCTTCCTTTAGTAGCCTTATTCCAATAATGAATAATGTTGAGTGAGGTTCTGCAGGGTGCCCAGTCTGGGGTATGCAATCTGCATGCATAATCCCATTTAATCTTCTCAGCAGCCCTGGGTGGCAGGTACTATTATCATCCTGCTTATAAATGAGGAAATTGAGGCTTAGGTACTAATTTGGTCAAGATTACTTAAGTAAAAGAGGGAAGATTCTGACCTAGCACTGTCAGATGGCATGCCCAAATCTCTTAACTGTCTTACTCTGCTTTCTTTCAGAAAGATTAGAGAAAGACAGAGAGAAGACTGATTTCCTTACTGCTTCTCCAGAATTCTTTTTGGCCCATTGCTGAGTGTTCATACCTATAGATTATTCTTATTAGAATGTGAACTAAAAAAATGTAATAGGCCTCCTAGAATGTATTTGTCTGGCCCTAGAAATTTCAGATGCAACTCAAAGTCCTACCTCGTACCTTCACTTCACACTACATAGCGACACCCACAAAGTCAGTACCTCAATGTCTCTGATCAAGTCCAAGCCCTTAGCAATCAAGGCCCTTTACAACTGGTCCTAGGTAACCTGTTCCATCCTATCTTATCTCTAGGCTCTTAACATTTTGAGCACCATATACTAGAGTTATTTAGGACCACTCGACTGGCACTGCAAGTGTCTCTGATCAGGTCATTTCCTTGGCCTGAAAATGTGTTTCCTTTTTATCATCTAGAAAACTTCAATATGTCTTTCCTTGAAAAAACCAACCTAAATTTTCCCTCTGATGTAAATCCACCATGATGCCCCAGGCAGAATACGTTTCTTCTCTGTGATGCAGGAATGCTTTAACAGCTGTCTATTCCAACTCTGTATTAGTCAGCATTCCCCAGAGAAGCAAACTCAATGGGAGTTATAGACAGACAGACAGAAAGACAGATAGATAGATAGAGGTTTATTTTAAAGAATTGGCTCATGCAATTGTGGCCTCTGGGAAGTCTAAAATTGGCAGGCTGGAAATCCAGAGAAGAGTTGATGTTGAAGCTCCATTTCAAAGGATACAGGAGGCAGAATTCCTTCTTCACTAGGGACCACAGTCTCAGTCTCTTTTTCTCTTTAGGCCTTCCACTGGTTAGATGAGGCCCACTCACATTATGCAGGATAATTGGCTTTACTCAAAGTCTACTGGTTGTAAACGTTAATCTCATCCAAAAAAATTAATTTCCCAGCAACATCTAGACTGGGGTTTGACTCAAAACTGCGTACCTAGCCAAATTAACATAAAATTCACCATCACAAGGCTTTTCTCACATATTACTTGTTTATTTGCCTGCTAGGTCCTCTAAAATATGAGTGCTTATAAGTAGTGACCCTCAGCTTTAGTGTCATTGTGACCATACATTAAGGAACTCACTTCTTTTAACACATAAAACTGAGAGCACTGCATCAGCCATCAAAAAGGTGTTCCCAGAGTGACATGTCCAGTAGATTAGGTGGGAGACAGCATGGGACACAGAAATTCCTAAACTACAGTGTTTGGCTGTAGTGAATGGACACGTAGTAGCTGACGAAGCTCCCTGCCCTCAAGTATGAAAACAGGTTCTGTCTGGTGAGGCCTCATATCTTTTTCTGGTCAACTGACTACTCAGAAGCAGGCTGGGTAAATCTCAGGATTCTGGGTCACGGGGCACAAACCCTCAGACAGAGTAGCAGGTGTAATGCGGTGATCAGAGATGCCGTTCCTCAAATGGCAGACTGTTGCTTTACGCAACTCCCTCAGCCCGAGAAATGACACTTAAGACAGAGCCAAGGAATGACAAGTAAGAAAGACACAATAAAGACACAGACACACTAGATGCTTGAGCAGAATCCGCTATCCAGTCAAGTTGGGCTCCTCTTTTATTCTCTCAGTAAATGTTTAGTCAGCAGTGAATGTCTTGCCAGACAATAGATACATGTAGAGGAAGGACAGAGCAGGAACAGCTTGCAGCTGTGGGTCGGTATGTCTCCGGTGCCGTGGTCTCCTGACACACTTGGCTGATTACCAGGAAGGCTGTGTTCTGCACATCTTTCTGGGACCTCATCAAGTCCCTTGTTCCCAGCGTACTGAGAACAGAAGTACGATAAGGGCAGTTCATGCACAAGATCCCAAAAGCAGACAGGAGCACTAATCGTTCTACTGGACTCTAACCCTAAGCCTGACTTTGAAATTCACTGCTCTCTTGGCCACTTCCTTCCCAGTCACCGTGACTTTCTCTGGAGTGAGGAGGGACACGGAGGCATCCCCCTTTGCTGCCCACTAGGTGGTGGTGGAAACCCACTTCTGAGGGGCTCAGTGCTTTCTGCTAGCTCAGCTTCCAACATCTGGTGAGAAAATTCCCCGTCCACCACCAGAGCCCTACTGGGAATTTCAGGTTAACTGACTAAGTCACTTTAATTTTCTTGGGAAAATAGTTGCAGTCACGCATCAGATAAGAGGCTCCTGAGGCACCAAGACCTGCAGTGTGAGGCGCCAAGTATTTTCCATTGTCTAGACATAGAGAAATTTTCTTTCTGCCACCACACACAGGCCTCCACCCCACAGCAGGATCAAAGCCTGCTCCTGGCACAATGCTACTCAAGGCCTGTTTACTTCCTTGGCTGGCTTCCACTCTCTGAAGCCAGGGCAGATTTCATGCTTAGTAGCTGCTATTGATGTCTGTCAATGGCCTTTCTCGGCTTCCCACCTGCTACTCCACAGCAGACAGGCTGCTAGTCGATAGCTGACTACAGAGTTTGCAGGATCAGACTTCTTAGTGGGCCTTGCTCACTTCTGGAGTGTAGGCACAAGACATGTAAGTGGTAAAAAAATAAATAAAATCCTCAGGTCAGCCAAACATGGAGATTTGAGTATTAAAATATATTTTCCTCCTTCAAGACCTTTCTCTCCTCTGTGAATTTATGTCATCTTGACAGCTAACCATTTTTGAAGGACAAACTTTTCAGCGACGGGAAATCTGTAGTTTTAGTTAATTCAGTGTACATGATACGAAATGGCACATTCTGCAGAACAAGAGCCCATAAATGTTAGTTGGCGCTGACACTAGTCTGGAGATTTTATGTCAGAGAGCCTTTGTCTTTGTAACTTTAGAGTTCTTCACCTATAGGATCTCATTTTCCACTTAGTGTGATAACAAAGGGTCACAGATTATTATCTTCAATTTACTGTTAGGGACAGTGAGGCAAAGAAAGGCTATTTTCCTGAGAATATAGAACAAGTCAATGATGTAGCTGATCAGTCCTCTGTTCTTATTAGCGGTCCTCATTCACTGCTTCTTGTCTTGAGATGCTAACCTGTTACCCCCAAACCCTGAGCCCAAAGAAAGCAGAATCAGAGTCTCTTGAAATGGATGCAAGGCCTGAATCATTCATTACCTACTCTCTCTGTGGCCAACATCCTCTCCTCAATTGCTCCCAAGCCACCAACAGGACACATCATCAATGCAGCCTTCTAGTAGATCAATAGTCAACAATATCTCATTACTGCAGGAATCAGATCATTCCATCAGGCTTGTTCTGATTTCCATCAAGTCAGAACACTTAGAAGA
This sequence comes from Helogale parvula, assembly GCA_004023845.1. Lineage (NCBI taxonomy): Eukaryota > Metazoa > Chordata > Mammalia > Carnivora > Herpestidae > Helogale > Helogale parvula. The sequence goes on along the minus strand of PJEM01017299.1, from coordinate 16,320 downwards.
TGGAAAACAATGCATATCCAAATTCTCCTTACCATTGACCTGAAACTCCAGGCCAAGCCACCCTTTGGGGCTCAGAGTTGTAAAACCAGTCTATAGAAAATATAGAGCAATAGTGGCAAACCCCCCAAATTTGTGCAATTGTAATCACTTCCACCAAAAGAAATTCTATCCTCATTCAAGACCTCACTTATGTCATCTCTGTGAGAACTTCTAACCCTGCACTTAGGTTGGTATTAATGGATTTCTCCTTGAAACTTACATAGAATTAAGTGAATATTTCTGGCTTGAACTATCTCCTATGCTTTATATTAGAACTATTTATGTGAAGATCTTCCCCACTGCTCCCATTATTGGAATTATAATGTTCTAAGAAAAATAAGTCATATTATGTTTACTTTGTGTTATACCTGGAGGCAGCACATTGTTTGCCCTTAAGACAATGTTGGAGGACAATGGACAGCACAAATCCCTAGGAAAGCTTGTTGAATGGAATTTAATCATCCTAAGTAAATCCATAACCTTTAGCCATATCGAATTCATTCTCAAGTTGAACCGATTAATCTTCCTAAAACAGCACTGTCTTCATGCCACTTCTCTGCTAACAACAATTCTTAATATCCCTCATTGCTCATAGAATCAAGTCTGCTCGAGGAAATCTCATACACAAAAGATGACTGAGCTTACCCCTTGTCCAATTTTATGTCCTGTGTCTTCAGAATCCCTTATTCCCCAGAGGCTTTGCCTTGGGGTTTGAATAATCCTTTCCTACTTCTGCACACATCATGTTTCCACCTAAAATTCCCTCTCCACTTCTTTGCTTCTCAAAGTCTTTACTTTTCTTCAAGGAAGATGATCAATGGGTAATATCACTGGATTTGGTGGAAGAGAGAACACTGGAAACACTGAAGCATGGAGAATGGAATTTCTCCACAGAGATAAGATTCTTGAGGCAAAGAAAGGAAAGAGAAATTTGATTGATTAAGTTACAGTGACCAGTAATATGACATCTTGATGAGCTTGGTGGTTGCAAACAGAGGTCTCCCATTTGGTTTGGCCACTGGGATAGAAATGTCCTCATTGTGAGTGGAAGGGTGGGGCAGGAGACTCTGCAGGGAAGGTTCATGCTGGGGGAAGCCTGTGTGTGGTGGCTTCCCTCCACAGCTTGAGCCCAGGTGTCTTCTCTCCCTTATCCTGCTCCCCTCCAGTTCTCTGCCAGGACCTCATCATGTCCTTGCCAGACTTCATTAGGACCCTTTGCTTTGCTTCCACCCATTTGCTTATCCAGCTTGCAATCCATGATCCTTCATTTCAATACTACTATAGATCTCTTTGCCTTCTAAGTATCACTTCTATATGTTAAGTCCAAACATTCCCTATCCCTGATGATTACATCTGGAAATCAACATGTGATGGAAAAAGTTATTAAAAGCTATTGTTTCTACTTGAAATTTATTCTCACCAACATCAAAGGGTCCCACAGAACTGCCAAGGTTCATATTACATTTTACCAAGTCAACTCATTTTACCACCTGCTACAGACCCCTCAAATTCTCTCCACATTTCTAAAATGCTCAGCCACTCCCTCCCCATCTCCCTCTTCTTGATTCCCCACACCCACACACAGACACATGCACACTGACAGTCCTCTCTCTCAGAAGAGGATCGCACTTTTTTTAAAAAAAAAAGAACAGAAGCCTAGAAGCTATCAAGTGGGAACTCCCTCAACTCCCCATGAGCAGTTGTCTGCATCCTTCCTCTCCTCCTTCCCTCTTGTTTCAATAGCAGAGCTGTCAGCTTTCTGCCTAAGGTCAATGTCTTGAACTAAGCTTTGGAGCCTAGTGATTCTTTTCATCTCAAAAGACATCATTCCTTCTCGCTCTTTCCATTGTATCTTTATTTCTCAATTTGATCATCTCCATCTACTCATTAACCATGCTTATGTTGACCATATCTCCTTTGCAGGCTCACCTACTTTTCCCTAATATCAATAGTAATGATGATGATGATGGTGATGGTAAAAATAATAATGATGATAATGAACAAGAACCAGAAAAAGAAACAACTAACATTTGTTAAGTCCTTTTATATGCCAGACACTGTTCTTAGAACTTTACATGTTCTATTTAATTTAATCTTCACAAAGCTCTCCGAAATAGGTATTATTCACTCCATTTTTACAGATGAGTGAACAGAGGTACTAAGAGGTTAAGTGATTTGCTTGAGGCCACACAGCTAGCATAGGAAGGAATCAGAATTTAGACAAAGACAATCTGGCTTCAGAACCTCAGCTCTTTTGTTGTTGTTGTTGTTGCTGCTGTTGTTGTTATCAGAGTAACGCTGCTAGCCTTAGAATAAATTCGGAAGCTTTCTTTCTTCTTCTAATTTTTGGAATAGCTGGAGAAGAATGGTTATTCACTCTTCTTTAAATGGTAGAACTTAAAGGGCAGAGTTCATCTGTGAAGATATCTGATTCTGGTCTTTTGTTTGTTGGGAGATTTTTTTTATTGATTCAATTTCTTTGCTAGCAATCATTCTGTTTGAATTTTCTATTTCTTTCTGATTCAGTTTTATAAGGCTGTATATCTCTGTAAATTTATACATTTCTTCTAGGTTTTCTAATTTGTTGGCGTATAATATTCTCTGATAAGCTTTTGTATTTTTTGGTGTCTCTTTTTATTTTTCCTCCTTCATTTCCGATTTTATTTATTTAAGTCCTCTCCCTTTTTTTCTTGATGAGCTTGGCTAAAGGTTTATCAGATTTGGTTTGTTTTAAAAGAAAAAGCTGCTGGTTTCATTGATCTGTTGTTTTTTTAAGTTTCTATTTCATTCATTTCTGTTCTAATCTTTATTATTTTTTTCCTTACACTGAATTTTGGCTTTACTTGCTCTTCTTTCTTTAGCTCCTTTAGCCATAAGGTTAGGTTGTTTACTTGAGACTTTCTTTGTTTTCTGATATTGGCCTGAATTTCTATAAAGTTCCCTCCTAGAATAGCTTTTGCTCTCTCCCATAGATTTTGTACAATTGAGCTCTCATTTTTATGTTTCTATGTCTTTTTTATTTTTTCTCTTTAATATCTTGGTTGATCCACTTCTCATTGTTTAGTAGCATGCTGTTTAGCCTCCCTGTATTTGTGCTCTTTCCATATGTTTTCCTGGGATTTATTTCTAGTTTCATACCATCGCAGTCAGAAAAGGTACATGATAGGGGCACCTGGGTGGCTTAGTCAGTTAAGTACCTGACGTTGACTCCAGTCATGATCTCACAGTTTGTGAGTTCAAGCTTCATATTTTGCTTTCTGCCATCAGCACAGAGCCAGCCTCAGATCCTCTGTCTTCTCCCTCTCTCTGCCCCGTCCCTGCTTGCTCCTTCTCTCTCTCTCTCAAAGATAAATAAAAACATTAAAAAATAGATACATGATAAGAAATCAATCTTCTTGAATTTCTTGAGACTTATTTTGTAGCCTAAAACATCATCTATTCTGGAGAATGTTCCATGTGTACTTGAAAGAATGTGCACTCCTCTGTTTTGGGATGGAATTCTGAATGTATCTATTAGGTCCCACTGATCCAATGTGTCATTCAAAGTCACTGTCTCCTTGTTGATTTTCTATCTGGATGATCTATTCATTGAGGTAAGTAGGGTGTTAAAGTCCCCTACTATTATTGTATTACTGTCAATTTCTTCCTTTATATCTGTTAATAATGATCTTATGTATTTAGGTGTTTCCCTGATGAGTGCATAAATATTTTCTATTGTTATATCCTCTTGTTAGAATGCTCCCTTTATCCTAATGTAGCGTCCTTCTTTGTCTCTTGTTACAGTCTTTGTTTGTTTATGTTTTTTAAGTTTATTTATTTATTTTGAGAGGAGTAGAGAGAGAATTCCAAATAGGCTCCACACTGTCAGTGGAGAGCCCCATGTGGGGTTTGAACTCACAAACCATGAGATCATGTCCTAGCCAAATCCAATAGTCAGACATTTAACCAACTGAGTCCCACAGGTGCCCAACAGTCTTTGTTTAAAATCTATCTTGTCTGATATAGGTATTGCTACCCCAGCTTTTGTTTTCACTTTTATTTGCGTGAAACTGTTTATCACAGAATTATACTGTTTCCTATTCCTGGATTTTTTAGGATTGGCCTTTACAGTATATTCCCTCCAATGCCCACATCTTTACTTATAGGATGATGACTCACAAATTTTTATTTATTGTCTAACCCGACTTCTCCTGAGTTCTAGAAGTGACCATCTGATTCTCTATCTAATGCATACACTTGAAAGACATAAAGGCTTTCCAGAGTGTGTTTATTCCAATCCTGGTGATTTCCCCCTGGATGCTGGTCTTCTCCCACCATTCTTTCTATCAGCTAGTGGTGTCACCATTCATTCATGTGCTAACACAGAAATTTAAGAGTAACCATCCTCAATACATCTGTCACCCTCATCCCTCTTATCTCCATATCTCTTAGAAGATGCACATCTGATTCTGTTATCCCCTTGCTTAAAATCACTCAATGATTTTAATTAAAAAAGAATAATAAAGGAAAATGTACATAAAGAAACATAATATTTGTAAGCTTCATCTCATATCACTCTCTTTCTCTTTTTGCTTTATAATCCACTCATATCAGTAGCAAATGTGTTATGCCCTCCCTGCACTAGGATATGAACTTTTCTCTTTCCAGAGAGAAAGGCATGCCCTATTTCTTTTAAATAATTCCTATTTAACTTTCACTTCTCAGCGCAAACCTTCCTCAGATATGCTTTTCCATTTCCCCAAGCGAAATCTGGTCTTTGTTAGACACCGACATCAAGTCCTTCTTTAGAGACAAGCACACTTTTTTATTGCCCTGATCTTGGACTTCCCTCCTCCATATCTGTAAGAAAATAAATTCCTTTGTTTAAGCCACCCAAGCTATGGTATTTTGTTATGGCAGCCCAGACAAACTAAGGTAGAGGGGAAGTAAGAAGTCCTGTGTCAGACAAGCAAATAAAACTTTTCCAGGTAGAGACAGGCTGCGTCAAATAGTGATTACTTTTGGGAGTTTAAGTGAAAGATATGACCAAGTGGCTCTTCTTGCTTCTCCTCTCTATTCCTTAGCCACCACTAACCTCTGTGTCATTCTCATTTTGGTCAGCCTGGGCCCACTTATCTTTCTCCTTTGCTTTTCCTTACTCTGTATATATTGCCCAGGGATCATCACTGTCAGTTTCAGGCTGCTCAGCATCCACGCATGTGGGAACCACTGAAAGGATGGAATATCAACAAAAACAGGAAGCTTCATAGAATGGAATGTCCAGGGGCTTGTCTGTATTGTTCATGGGGCCCTGACTTCCCAGAGAGATTACCCTTAGGTGAGGGCAGTGCATTTCTATCATTTTATAGAACTCCCAAAAGAAGATTATACACATATTTTATGTACTCCATACAGGAAGCAACTCAGTTGGTGAAATGACAGAGGAATTATCTAGTTTGTGATAGCCCTTCAACTGAAAAGAGAATCAATCTTTTGAACCAAGTCTAAGAACTTGGATCGTGAGGTAGATTTCCTTATTCCTCAGGTATCTGCTGTTAGATCCTTATGCTGTTTGTACCCTCTTAATACTGAATTTTGTTTAAACCACTGGAGATTTTATTATTGAGAACTGGACATATCTTTTCTCCAGTGTCTACACCCCTTTTAAATCTACATAGCTAGATCTGGTTACATTGTCTCCTTATTTGCCTTATCTTAATAGGCCTTAATCCATCCTCAGCTATATGGCTAAAATCTCACAGTCAATTTCAAAGCCAGAGCAATCTCTCAGACAAGTTTCCTTACCTATGAAAGTGTAATGATGGAGCTTGAAATGAGACTGAGCATGCTGGCAGCAACAGGTAACTCTGATTTTAGAGAGTTATAGTTAGAAAGTTCAAAGTAATTGCTCAATAAACATCTGCTGGAAGGCTGTATGGATAAATTTGGGGATAAATCTGGTGAATTTCAATTGAAGCTCTTTTCCATTTTGGAAAACCAAAAATATTACAAACCAAAAATATTTTTATATTGTTTTTCAGTATCAGCACCTTGCTTACCACCATATAGAGTGAAATGTGTCAAAGCTCTTTGGGGTTTAGCTTTAGAGAGTTGAACCATACGTCTTCTATTTGAACAACTTCTATCAAGGTAGACCAAATACTTATGAAGCCATGATGCTGGTAGATATCTTGAGAACTGGAAGGACATTGTTGCCTGATGCCTTTCTCCTCATTGAAATGCAAAAGTCCCAGCCATAAACTTGTTCTTCTTAGTGTCTTTGGGATGGCCATTTTAGTGAATCATAGGGTAGAAAGTCAGATACACCACTTCTCTCTCTCCTTTCTCTCTTCCTCAAGGTGTTACTGTTTCTTTAATTGCATTGGTGTTATTTGCTCCAAAGGAAGATTTATTCAAAGAATTTACAGCCTGAGTCAAGGAACTGTGGTTGGTGTCACACTACTGGCCTTTTCTGTAGAATAAAGATTTTAATAACAGCTGGTGATGGAAGCCAGCACCCATGCTACTCCCTTGTGAACAGTCCTGTCTACAACAACAATGTTGATCTAGCATCCAGAGTTAAATCCTGAACCTTAATGGTGTCCTTGTGTTCCATCTGCTTCTGTCCAGTTAAAAGTTATTTTAAGAGCAAATATATAATTTTTAAGAGAAAGATACAAGAGAACTTACCCTTAGGGCAAAGCTATATTTTGAAATCTTTGTATCACACTTTATATAGGATAATATTTCTTAGGAACACATCACTTTTTCTAAGGCAAAACTTCTGCATGGAGGCTCAATTTAATGCCAAAAAAATGTATTATAGAAGTATGAAAAATGCTCAAGTAGGATAGCTCAGGCCTGACCTAGGCAGTGTAGAGGTTTGAAGGACCAGAATCCACATAAAATTAAATAGGTACAAACTCCAGTTCAGCAACTTAATAACTATGCTACATTGAAGTGTACCACTTTCTTCATCTGTACAAATGGAATCATACTACTACTTACAAGGACCTTGTGAAAATACTCTGACATAACTCACATAAAATGTTTATCCCAATGAACACCACAGAATGGTTAGTTTTTGTGGCTGCTGTTATTTTTGTCTCTGACTCTTATTAACTATCTTACATCTAACTATTTAGTCCAAACTGGTAATTGTGCAACCTGAATTATGGACAGGCTTTTTAAAGGTCATCAGTTAATGGGACTCTATCGTCTGCAGATAAATGTGAATCATCATATCAAATAATAAAGGTTCTTTTGGCATTGTGTGTGTGTGTGTATGCTTGTTTTAAAATAAGGACAATAACATTTTGGATAAAGCTCTAGTCCTATAATCAGATGAGCTAGATCCTAATCTTTAGAGCAGCTCTGATTCTTAGTTATGTTTCAGTGTCTCTATACACAAAGTAGAAAAATCCTCCAGAACAAACTATCCTCAAATTCGTATGAAACCACAAAAAGACTCCAAATAGCCAAAGTTATATAGAAGAAGAAAACCAATATGGGAGGCATCACAATCCCAGACTTTAGCCTCTACTACAAAACTGTCATCATCAAGACAGTATGGCATTGGCACAAAAACAGACACATAGACCAATGGAATAGAATAGAGAACCCGGAACTGGGCCCACAAATGTACAGCCAATTTATTTTTGACAAAGCAAGAAAGAGTACACAATGGAAAAAAGACTGCCTCTTCAGCAGGTGGTGCTGGGAGAACTGGACAGAAACATGCAGAAGAATGAAACTAGACCATTTTCTTACACCAGACACAAAAATTAACTCAAAATGGCTGAAGGACCTGAATGTGAGACAGGAAACCATCAAAACCCTCGAGGAGAAAGTAGGAAAAAACCTCCTAGACCTCAAGAGCAGAAATTTCCTACTCGACGCATCCCCAAAGGCAAGGGAATTGAAAGCAAAACTGAACTCTTGGGACTTCATCAAGATAAAAAGCTTCTGCACTGCAAAGGAAACAATCAAGAAAACTAATAGGCAACCGACAGAATGGTAAAAGATAGTTGCAAATAACGTATCCAATAAAGGGCTAATATCAAAAATATACAAGGAACTCACCAAACTTCACACTCACAAAACAAATAACCCATTGAAGAAATGGGCAGAAGACATGAACAGACACTTCTCCAGAGAGGACATCCAGATAGCCTATGGGCACATGAAACGATGCTCAACATCACTCATCATCAGGGAAACACAAATCAAAACCACACTGAGATACCACCTCATGCCAGTCTGAGTGGCTAAAATGAACAAATCAAGAGACTATAGATGCTGGCGAGGGTGTGGAGAGATCGGCACCCTCCTACACTGTTGGTAGAAATGTTAACTGGTGCAGTCACTCTGGAAAACAGTGTGGAGTTACTCAAAAAACTATCCATAGAACTCCCTTATGACCCAGCAATAGCACTGCTAAGGATTTACCCAGGAGATACAGAAGGGCTGATGCATAGGAGCACATGTACCCCAATGTTCATAGTGGCACTTTCTACAATAGCCAAAACATGGAAAGAGCCTAAATGTCCATCACATGATGAGTGAATCAAGATGGTTTGGTATATATACACAATGGAGCATTACATGACAATGAGAAAGAATGACATATGGCCATTTGTAGGAAAGTGGGTGGACCTTGAGGGTGTCATGCTAAGCGAAATAAGCCAGGCAGAGAAGGACAGAAACCATATGTTTGCACTCATAGGTCTAACAGGAAAACAGGAGAAACCTAATGGAGGACCAGGGTGAGGGGAAGAGGGAAAGAGAGTTGGGGAGAGAGAGGGATGCAAAACGTGAGAGACTATTGAATGCTGAAAATGAACTGAGGGTTGAAGGGAAAGGGGGAGGGGGAAAAAGAGGTAGTGGTGATGGAGGAGGGCACTTATGGGGAAGAGCACTGGGTGTTGTATGGAAATCAATTTGACAATAAAATATTTAAAAAATTTAAAAAATAGAACTAAAATAAAAATAAAAATAAAAATCCTCTATATCTATGGATTTCATAGAGTTAGTGTGAGCATGGCTAAGACAGACGGAGTTTAGAGCTTATAACATATCTTTTTAACAGCCCAAACTACAATTTTGCTTAGACTCCATCATTTTAAAGGCTCTTATTTTAGACCCATCATCGAGGTATTATTTTTTTTTATCTCTCAGGGATGTTATATATCCTTTCCTCTGGAATGCCATGTTTGGAAAAATTTACCAAATATTACTTCATAATTTTATTATTATAATAAATCATTCTACTAATTACCTTATTGATTGATGTCTATTTTGCCACAAATAGTCTACTACTTAACTCAACAGCAAGAGAGCCCCAATCCTAACAATAACATAGAAAAGACCATAACCAGAATTCCTCCACTTGTTTTTCTATAGCTTCAATTGATAATATGAAGGCTGAATAAAAATTAGGAAAATGGTATTTCTGACCTTTGCTTCCTGTTTTGTAAAAATACAATTTATCTCTGTCATCAGTTTCTTATTTGTTTTCCCTAAGATTCCATTATTTTACTCACAAACTCATATGCAATTTTTTGTCCTTATTTTAGAGTATTCTTAGTTTTTATTCTCCAGGATAAAAATTAAATGGCGGTTACTTTTTCTGCTTCTGAGAAAGGTTTGTTCTTTCCATAATTTTTTCGTTCTTCAGCTTTCTGCTTTCTCACTCCCCTGGGTTTGGTGTTCTTAATTTTTGATGACATTTAAGCACATGGCGTTGTGGGGATCTAGTGCAAAAGGGGAAGCTGTAATAAAAAGAGAGCAGGATATGTTAATAGCCTCCAGGAGGGCAGACAAATACTTTTTCTTAAAGTTTAGATGTCCTGGGCAATGCTCCATCCAACTGCCACTAAGGAAACTTACTGGGCAACAGGACGGAGGTTCTGGAGGAAGGACAGAGTTGGCATATGATGATAAACCCACGTGCCTTGAAGCTATTCATTTGCTGTGTTTAGAACTTAATTTATTTCTAAGTCATTCAATGAGCATAATACAGAAAGAGTCTCCAGCTTTTATCTACTCTGGATAGCATGGTGTATTGCTCCAGTAAGCATAATGGGTGCAAACTAGACTCAGAATTCTGGCTATAGAGATCTTTCCATGTGCAGGAAGTAAGTACAGATAAATCACTCTTTCTATATAATGTCTACACAAAGAAACATGCCACACGGAAGAGAAGGGGGCTACAGCTCAGTAGCTTCCATGAATAGCTTCAGGAAGCAGGAACAGTATAATCTAAGACCTGAGATTACTGTCATTAATTGCAGATTGAATGGGTCTGTGCATTTTATAGGACGGGACTGTGCATTTTATAGGAAGGTCACTGTATGGACTGAAGCTTAGTGTCACTTCCTCTAACCCCTGCCCTGACTCAGGCATGTTCCTTGGCGCAACTTCTCCATCTGCACCATGTAACGATGTCAGATTCTATCTAAAGTGTTAGACACCACTAACAAATCTTTTACTTTTGTAAAATCAAGGCCAAAGTTCTAGGATGATGGATCACAAAACTGAGCCAAGAAAACTGAGCTTTTATTCCAGGAGAAAACCACATGTAAGAAAGCATGGGGAGCGGTACTATGGAAATAAGAAGTCAGATAAGTAAAACTAATGAAAAAGTATAATCCTTGCTGAGTTTATGAATGTAGTTCAAATATCCTCTTTTACATATAAACACAGTACATGTAAACTAATGTGTTTACATGTTTGGAATGTGTAAACTATATTTGTTTAAGTAAACTAAAAATAAATAAAACTATATGCTGTTATATGAATTTCAAAGTACACCCACAATCACTATCTTAACTCAAAGAGATAAAAATTATTTTCGTGATTTCCTGGGAATGAGTTTGTAAGACCATTTGACAATTCCTGGCAAATAGAAATCACTAGGTAAATGTTTGTCAAGTTAATGGGCATATGAATGAAGGAGTCTGGTCTTGAGTTCACTATTTCTTTCTAGTAGAGCGCCTCATAAACTCCCTCTGTGTTCTGGTTAGTGAATGATTGGTTTGGAAAACACTACTTAAAGAGAGATATAAGCATTTAGAAATTTTTCTTTTTACTGTTCATAACCAGATGGATTTAAAAATAATTCTATTATTGTATATCTCTGTATTATTCTTTCTTCACCCTAATCAGGTTGAATTTTGTTTATTTGTTTAAGAATAGCAGTTTTTATAAAGCATCTAGAATTGCCTTTTTCTTATAGTTTTATATTGAAAAAAAGAAGGATTTTGGGGCGCCTGGGTGGCTCAGTTGGTTGAGGGTATGGCTATAGCTCAGGTCATGATCTCATGGTTCGTGGATTCGAGCCCCACATCAGGTTCTGTGCTGACAGCTAGCTCAGAGCCTGGAGCCTGTCTTTGGATTCTGTCTGTCTCTTCTCTCTGACCCTCCCCTGCTCACACTGTCTCTCTCTCTCTCTCTCAAAAATAAATAAAACATTAGAAATTTAAAAAGAAAAAAAGAAGGATTTTAACTTTCAGAATCAGAAAATTTATTTAGTTGAGTTGCTTCTAATTCATGCACGTTTGTCACTAGATCACCATTTTCCAGTCCAGGTTCCTAAAAAGTCACATTTTAAATTAAAATGGATTTTGTAGTGAATCCTTGATGCAGACTTGTCTCTGAGGAAAATTTTTTAGGGAAGCTAGATGTCTAGAGTGAAGACAAGAACTAGGACAGCAGAAGAATTTGAAGCATCTGGCATGAACAAACATTAAACACAGCCCAGACAGATGAGCAATATAAGCAGAGAGATGGAAACACTAAGAAATAATCAAAAGGAAATGCTGGAAATGGAAAACACAGTAACAGGAAAGAACAGTGTCTTTGATGGTCTCATCAGTAGACCGGAGAGAGCTGAGGAAAGAATCAGTGAGCTTAAACTTAAGTCAATAAAACTTCCCAAACTGAAATGCAAAGAGAAAAAATAAGAAAAAACATCAAAGAACTACGGGATGGAGCACCTGGTTGGCTCGGTCAGAAAAGCATGCAACTCTTGATCTTGCGGTGATAAGTTTGAGCCCCATATTGTCTGTAGTAAAAATACATACATACATACTTTAAAAGTATAGAAGTATCTCCCCATTATTGCATGGGGCATACTTAAAAAACTTTTTAAATATAAACCTTTGGGGATAAGTTCTAAAGGTGTAACATACACTTAATTAGTATAACAGAAGAAGGAAGAATGGAGCAGAAAAGAATATTTAAAGTGACAGTGTCTGAAAACTTTACAAACTTAATTACAAATGCTAAGCCACAGATCCAAGATGCTCAAGGGACACTAAGTAGAATAAATACCAAAAAATGCAAGTAGGAATATCATATACCTGGCAAAAGAAAATCAAAAGCAAAAATCAAAGGCATAAAGAAATCTCAAAGAAAGCCACAGGGAGGAATAAAGCCACCATACATATATAGTAGATTCCTGGGCAGAAACCATGCTGGCACAACATATGGAAAGAAAGAAAAAAATCCAACCTAGAATTCTATATCCAGTGAAATGATCCTTCAAAAACAAAGAAGAAATGAAGATTTTCAAAGATTAAAAAAATGAAGTAATTTATTGCTGGCATACCTGCCTTGAAATAAATTTTTAAAAAAAAGCTCTTCAGGGAAAATGAAAATGAAACTCAGAATGAAAACTTAGGTCTAAAAACAAATAGAAAGGTCATCAGAGAAAGAATAGGTAAAAGTAAAACAATTAAGCTGTAAAACAAAAAACAAAAAACCCTACTGTGTGTAACTAATAATGTGGCATTAAAATATATGAGACAAGAAACTAATAGAATTGACAAATCCACTACTGTAGTTGGAGGCTCTAGCACACCTGTTTTAGTAATTGACGGGTTAACCAGGCAGAAAATGAAGTTGAGCTAAACTGTACCTATCAACTTGATCTATTTGACATTTATGGAATTCTCCACACACAGTAGACAACTTACTCTTCTCAAGCTTACGTGAAACATTTACTGATGATATAGACCATATTCTGGATCAGACATAAAACACACCTTAAAAATTTTTAAATAATAGAGATCATAAAAGTAGGCTCTTAGACAATAATGGAATTAAACTAGAAATCAATAACAAAAAAACAGCTAGAAAATTTTCTAATTTTTAGAAATCAAACAACACACTTCTAAATTTCACATGTGAAAAAGATGTCTCATGAGAAATTGTAAAGTATTTTGAACTAATGAAGAGGAAAACACAACTTATCAAAATCTGTAGGATGTAGAAGAAACAGTATTTAGAGAGAAACACATACTATTAATGTGTACATCAGAAAAGAAGAATTTAAAATTAATAACTCAGGTTTCCATTATGAATATTGGAATGTCTAGTTTCTAGTTTCTTATGAAGCTAGAAAAGGAAGGGCAATTTAAGCAGAAGAAAAGATGAGTAAAAATCAATGACATTCAAAACAGGAAATCAATAGAGAAAATAAATGGAACCAAAATTTGGTTCTTTCAAGTTATCAATGAAATTGATGCACCTTTACTTAAGCACAAATTTCTAATATTTTAATAAAAAATACAGCATTACTATTAATCCCATGCATATTATGATAAAAAAGTAATATTATAAACAACTTATTTTCAAACAAATTTGATAATATAGATAAAATGTACCAATTCTTTGTAAGACACAATCAAAATTCACAAAAGAAGACGTATTTCTAATAGGTCTATAGCTGCTAAAGAAATTGAGCCAATAACTAGAAACTTTACAAAACAGAAAGCAAAGAACTCCTTCCAAAAAGAAAGCACTAATGAATTCTACCAAATTTTAAGCAAGAAATCACATCAATTCTCAACACTCTTTGCCAGAATATAGCTACAGAGGGAACACTTCCTAATTTATTTTATAAGAACAGCATTATCCTTATGCCAAAATATATAAGGACATTACAAGAAAGGAAAGTCATAGATCAAAATCACGAATATAGATGCACAAATCCTCAACAAAATAGTAGCACATTAAATTAAACAATGTGTAAAAAGAATTACAGATCATGACAAGTTTAATTTAATCCAAGTATATAAGTCTGGTTTAGCATTTGAAAATTAATCAGTATAATCCATGATATCAACTAATTTAAGAAGAAAAATCTTAGCATCACATACTGCGGGGGACCAGCCCACGCACCAGAGTCTAAGGGTCTCTGAGTAGGGGGTTGGTGTCGGCGAAATATCTATAAGAAAGAACACAGATAACATGAATGGTGGAAGAGACCACACTTTACTGTGAAACTTGGTGTCTTATATACCATAGGTGATTACATCTTTCTTTTAATGATTACATTGTTTGCAACTTCTTAGGAATCACATGTTTCAGAAAGGATCATTGTTTTCACGGAAGAGAGAACAGAAAATTAAAGACAAGAATGAAGTACAATACAGAAGATCAAAAAACATAATTTATCACTAAAAATACATCAGCGGGAGTCTTATTTTGCGTACATAGTGTAGTATTAACTGAAGCTTATGACAAGGCTATTTTTCTTTAAAGGTTAACAATAGTCTGTGAGGAAGGTGCCTCTAACCAGGGAGGAAGTTTCAATAAGAAAGTCTGCCCATTTACTGAAACCGCAATTACCAAGTGGCATGAATAATAGGAAAACTAACTCCAGTCTCTGATCCATTTAGGTCAGGCGGTCAAGCGCACACATTTTCAAGTAGGTGAAGCAGGGTCCCAAAGGCCACACAGCACTTCTGGCTGGATGGGCCCCAACATCATACGTTGGACACTTTTCCCCTGAGACCAAGATCAAGGCAAAGGTGTCCATTCTCAACACTCATGTTAATCGTCATGCTGAATGGCTAGTTAGTGCAATGAGACACATTAAAAAGAGAATATAAGATATAAAATTTGAAAGAAATAAATAAAACTGACATAAATAGCAACAAAAAAATAAAACAACTCCCAGAACAAATAAGCATGCATGCATGGCAAGTTTGCAGAATATAAGTTTAATCTATGGAAGTAAATTTATTTCCTATATACCTGCAATTAACAATTGGAATTTGAATACAAACAAAACATGATTGTTACAATAAAACTAAAGCCATGAAATACTTAGGCGTAAATCTAACAAAATATATACCATGTCTATATGCAAAAAATTACAAAACTGATGAAAGAAATAAAACATCTAAGTCAGTGGGAAGATATTCCATGTTCAGAGATTGGAAGACTTCATATCATTAGGATGTCAGTTCTTTCCAACTTGATCCCTACATTCAACAAAATTCCAATTAAAATCTCAGGAATCTATTTTATAAGTATTGGCAGACTGACTCCAGTTTATGTGGAAAGTTACAAGAAATAGAATTGCTAATTCAGTGCTGAAGAAGAAATACAAGGAGGAAAGAGTCAGATTATTCATTTTCAAGACTTCACTGTGATGGTACAATAATCAAGATAGTATGATATTCAGAAAATAATAGACATGTAGATTAATGGGATGGGAGAGAGGGCCCAGAAAAAGCCTCAAAAAATGTAGTCAACTGATATTTGCCAATGGCACAAAGGCAATTCAATGGAAAAATGATGGTCTTTCAGCTGAAACAATTAGGCAACCATATGCAACCAACCAATCAACCAGCAAACAAAACATGAACACAGGCACAGACGTTATACATTTCACAAAACTGAACTCAAAATAGATCTTAGACCTTAATGTAAAATGAAGACTGTAAAACCTCTAAAAAAATAATAACAAGACAAAATCTATTGAACCTTGAGCTTGAGGTTTTAGAGACAACACACCAAGACAATGAGCCATGAAAGAATAAAAAAGATAAGGTGGACTTTATCAAAATCAGAAACTTCTACTGTGAGGTGAACACTATTAAGAGAATGGAAAGAAAGCCAAAGACTGGGAGAAAATATTTGTGAAGCACGTATTTGATAAAAGATTCATAATAAAAATATACAAAGAATGTTTAGAACTCAAAATGGAAAAACAACTCAGTTGGGGGAAAGTTCTGACAGATACCTCAACAAAGAAAATATACTGATAGAAAATACACAAATAAGAGTTTCTCAATATCATCTGTCATTAGATAATTAAATTAAAAATTAATACAATGAGATACTAATACACATCTATTAAAACGGCTAAAAATCTCTCAAAAACCTGACAATACCAATTGCTGGCAAGGATGTAGAGCAACAAGAACTCTCCTTCATTGCTGATAAAAATGCAAATCCATAGCCACTCTGGAGCATAGAATAGCAGTTTCTTCCAGGGGTAAACATAGT
>PJEM01017298.1:0-22606 GCA_004023845.1 Helogale parvula | reverse complement strand
TCTATGTGTCTGTTTTTGTGCCAAAAAATAAGGAAATTTTAAAAACAAAAATTAATGGTAGATGGTGTGAATCTGTTCTATACCCTCAACATATGAGACTTAACAGGCAATTTAATATTTGAAATTTGAATCATGTAATTTTCACATCATTAAATAGAATTATTCTTTTTCTTTTTTTCCCAACTTAAAAATGTAAAACTATTCTTAGTTCACAAGTTATACAAAAATAGGCAGAGTCAAATTTGGCCCAAGGGCTATTGTTTGCTGACCCATGTCTTACATATTTGTAGCACAGTGATCACCTCCCTTAGAAATGCTATTTGTTCAGGGGTGGCTGGGTGCTCAGTCCATTACGTGTCCACCTCTTTATTTTGGCTCAGGTCATGATCTCACAATTTGGTTTGAGCCCTGTCCGCTGATATCACAGAGCCTACTTGGGATTCTGTCTCTCCCTCTCTCTGCCTCATTCCCACTTGTGTTCTCTCTCTCTCTCTCTCTCTCTCTCTCTCCCTCTCTCTCAAAATAAAATTTTAAATGCTATATGCTCAAACAAAAACACGCATATGCTTTTGGGCTTCGTTATTAGGAAGATTTCAGATTTAACCTGACATTTCCTAGGCAGAACAGTCTTAATAAACGCTTCTGTACCTATGGTGCCCAGCTCCAAGTTGGCCCCTGGTGCTATCCACTTCCTGGCAGTCAGCCCTTGTGTGTTCCTGCCCATGTGAGAGTAGCATATGAGATAAGTAATGGTGTGTCACATCCAAGATGAAGCAATAAAGATTATGATTTGTCTTGGGCACTTTCTCTCTCACTCTTGCTCTCTGTCTCAGAATCTGGCCATGTTGTGGGTGAGGCCTGCACTGCAAGGAATTAAAGCATCCATTCACACCCATGTGAGTGAATTTAGAAGCACAGCCTGCAACCTCACCTAACAGCTTAGATGAAACCTCGTGAGGGACTCTGCACCAAAATCACCTAGTGAAACCCTCCTGGGCCCTCGACTCCCCAGAAACTATAAGACAATAATGTGTACTGTTTCCAGCTGCTAAGTTTGGGGGTGAGTTTTTTGCATCCCTAGATAAGTAAAGCAGTACTTATGTTGGGCTCCTGACGCTAACCGCTTACGTAGTGCTGCTCTCAAGACCCCTCCACTCTGGTTCAAAACCCAATCCCTTGTCTGGGCACCCAGTCCATGAGCCCCACTGTACTCGGACACTCCCTGAAACTGAGACTTCACTCTGGCCTTCGGAATGTCTGTGTATCACATATGGAACTAGTAAAACAAGAGGAGGAAAATTCCCTGCACATTATTTTCCATAAAACACTGGTTGGATTTTCTAAATCTAGTAGTTTAATAGCATTTTTCCCTCTCAAGAAAAAAATAATAAAAGTGAAGTTGCTGCTTCCTGACCTACTTATGTGTTTCCTCCTCTCTCCCTACTCACACTTTCCAGTTTCTTTTGACAGTATATTGCACTCTAAGTGACAGCTCTGTTTTTGAGAATTGTGCTGTTTTTCAGTCACCTGATTTTCCTTATCATGCACAATCTATTCCACTCTCATCCACCAGTATTAATGGTTCTGTGATTATTTAAGAAGACATTTTGTAAAACATAAGGCAGGGAAAGAAAAAAAAATTATTATGCTCGCTCTGCCAAGCCAGTCACATGATCCTGACACGAGCTTGGGGCCAGGCCAGTCATCATTAGCAAGAATTCATCTCATTGTATTTTGTGATTTCAGGGTATGGCAATTTCTTAATGTCTGCAAACACCTCCTGTACCTTTAGAAAGTGACTGGTACCGTGCATTCCATTTCAGTGTGAGGGGGTTTCAGGCATCTAAGCCTGTGGGCTTGTGAGTGCATGAGGATAAGACAGACAGGGGGCAGGAAGAGGGAAATATTCTGTTTTTCTAACTTCTCTTACTCAATTTGTTTCTTCATTAATCAGAGAACTCTAAAGGTAGAATAAACTGCAAAAGATCATTAGAAATTCCCATCTGGTCTTTATACTCCATAGCTATGACATCAACAAAATTAGACAGGGTCTAATGACAAGGGTTGACAGGGTTTTCAGTGGCCATGGGCTTGCCAGGCACTGTGCTCAGAGTTCAGGCACCAGACTTGGACCACCTCAGTTCAAATTCCTCCTCCATCTTTATTTTTGTTTTTATTTTTTCTTCTGCCTGACCAGTACTTCACTGGTCTTTCTTTGGGAAACAGCACCTCCTTCTTTTGGGAAATAATTCTCTCCAACGATTTGGTTTAAAGGTTCTAGTTCTAGTTATTCCTGAGATCCAGCTATAACTTCCTCTCCTCAGGCTGTCCTTTTTTTTTTTTTTTCTTTCAATAAATACCCAGACAGTCTTTACCTAAGCCAGTTAGAACGGAGTTCCTTTACTTGTAATCACTTGCAAGTTAATCCTAATTCAACTGTGCTGTCATGGTGTAAATAAAAGAATAGGGAATTATGCTCCGAATGTAACATAAGACATGTAAAAATAATTAGAGACCTATGTAAGAGAGTACATAAATATAATTATTATAATAATCAGTTATCCAGTGGTATACTAAGTGGGTTTTAGCTAAAGAACACTAAAGTCCAATATTGCATTTGTGAAAAAAATTTATTAAAATTGCCACATCTGCATGTTAAAAAGTATCTATAAGTCATTATCATATGCTAACCATTAGACCCCTCACCAGATACAATGTATAATATTTTGCCACAGCCATCTTTCTGCCATTTTTCTATTGAAACCTGAGGCCTACTCTCTTGTTGAACATCCAAAATTTAAGTATTATTCAAATAACCTTGGTAATCAAAATGTCAGCATCCTAACGATGAAGACAATTTCAAAATATTTGAACAAATGGAAAAATGGGACGAGGGGAAAAAATTAAGCTATCTCTATCCTTATCACTTGCCTTTTTAACAGAGAGAAAAAAGGAAAGGGTCACTTTTTAAATGTTTTTTATTTATTTTTGAGAGACAAAGCGAGCAGGGGAGGGTCACAGAGAGAGAAGGACACAGAATCTGAAGCAGGCTCCAGGCTCTGAGCTGTCAGCACAGAGCCTGATGTGGGGCTCGAACCCACGAACCGTGAGATCATGACCTGAGCCAAAGTCGGCTACTTAACCAACTGAGCCACCCAGGTGCCTGGGGTCACTTTTTTAAAGTGCTCCTATGGGAAGGGAAAATGGGGTGATAGTCCGAACCTATCACAGGAGACTCAGGGAGTGTCCGCTCTGGTTTGTTCTGCATCGAACAAACAATGTTTGCAGCCTAAGAACAGAAGAGCTTTACTGTCTTTTTCTTGGGTAATTATATTAATACAATGCCATGAGTTTTTTCAAAGAACATATTGAAGAAAATAGAAATATCCAATGGCTTGAATATAATATATGGAAACCTCATTTGTAAACACGGAGAAATGACAGCTACATGAGGTTGTTCAGTGTGAGGATGGAGAATGGTAGGGGAGGGAAGCCGAGAGTAAAAATAAAACTGTGATCAATACTTCATTCTATGGAAAGAATATATAGATCTCTAAAATGACAGTTTGCTCAGTGATAAACTCATATTTCACAGGCTTCATTGTATTATCTGAGAACAAAGAAGAATGTTGGGCCATTTTCTGGTCAAAAACTATCACCTTTTGAAAGGAACCTGTAAAGAAAAAATAATGCTCTAAAATATTAGGTGTACTCTAAATATCATGTTCATTTTGTACTAGATTTTGGCTGATTTTATTTTTACAGAATTGAGTAAGGAAAATTAGAACAACTGGATATTCCCCACTTTCTGAATCCTTCCTCTCTTCCCCTGGGGCACTCACATGCTTGCATGCTCGAATGCCTGAAGCCCCTTCACAATGAAACAGAACCACAATACCAGTCACTACAAACTTGGGTGGTCCAAATCCATTTTCTCCTCTTGCAGCCTGTCAGTTGACTATATTGTGATTGCGTTGGGACTTCAAAAGCCCGGAGTATTGGTGAGGGCTGGGCTTTAAGAAGGCAAGACTTGGGCGCATGGGTGGCTCAGTTGGTTAAGTGTCTGACTTCAGCTCAGGTCATGATCTCATGGTTTGTGAGTTTGAGTCCCACGTAGGGCTCTGTGCTGACAGCTCAGAGCCTGGAGCCTGGAGCATGCCTCAGATTCTATGTCTCCCTCACTCTCTGTCCCTCCCCCATTCATGATCTGTTTTCCTCTCTCTCTCAAAAATAAACATTAAAAATTTTTTTTTAAAAAAGAAGGCAAGACTTGACTTAGGCCTTGGTGGATGGACTAATTACAAATAATTCTGAAAAACTATGATTCACTGATTCATTCAACAAATATTAAGCCCCCATTATTTGCTAGGCTCAGTTCTAGGTACTGGGAAGAAGGTTGTAAATAGGATAGAGTCTCTGCCCTAACCGTATTTATATGCTGGTGGAGGAAACAATGTACAAGTGGACAAGTAAATGTATATTTTATAATTCCAGATGCTGATAAATGTTCTGAAAAAAAAATAAATTAGGGGGATGGCATTTAGGCCTCTCTAGTGAGCTAACATTTGATCAGGGGCCTGAATTGAAAGAAAGAACAAGGGATGCAGAGATGAAATGAAATAGCATTCCAGGAGCTTGGGGGGAGGAGAGAATGAAAACTTAGTGTCTCGCCCAGGCAGAGTTTGAGTCGGGGAAGACGAAACCATTCTGGAGATGAATGTGGGTAATGGGTTGCAAATGATGAATGTACTTAACACCACAGAAGTGTACACTTTTAAAACTGGTTAAAATGGTCAATTCCATATTATGCATATTTTAATCACAATTGTTTTTTAAAGATCTGTATCGATATCAGAAAAATAGAAAGCCATCTCAATGAAATCTAGTTTTCACTGAATATTTACTTTGTGAACAAAAAGTGAGTACTGCTGTCCAGATCACATCCATGGCAGCAATTGACAAAAGCTTTATTTGGATGTAAATCCTTATGCTAAAGTGATCCAGAACAAATGCAAGCAAGAACTGATGTTAGGATCACCATCGCTGGGTCAGAGTCTCATGCTAACTGCATGAGAAGGTAACCAGATTCCCCCAAGAGTCTAGCAGGCAAACAGTAGGCTTGTCACTAATCACCATGGCTACAAAATCCTTTGGGCATAAAGTAGGATCTGTATTCTTCAGAACTGGTCTGGGAGAATGGCTTTGCCTTCAGGTCTAGCAAATGAAACTAGGAGAGGAAGTCCTAATAAAATGGACAGTAAACTAGTTGAAATCTCTGTCGTAAGTCAATCTGAGGCAGGAGAAGAGGAGTCTGGCAAATCACTGACACTAATTTTTTTAAAAAGGAAGAAAGAAACAGCTCCTGCAGATGTTAAAAACCAAACATAGATTGAATGAAAAAGAAAGTAGCTAGGCATGATGGGGTTGGATTTTATATATATGTATATGTATACACACACGCACACACAGCTATGTCTTATTTTATAATGTTGATTGCTTTTTGAAGCCTAATATGAATTTAACACAGAGACTGGAACAGTGAACATGGAAAGTTGTTAGCCCGATTCCTCTGTCAAGCCCACCATTCACTCAGGCTAAGTTTACCAGTTTCCAAAAGAATAGCAATAATAGTTGCCCTGTTGATAGACAATGTTTACAGTTATCAGTTTGAGGTAATGACACCAGAGACCTTAAAAATATTTTGGGGGGCGCCTGGGTGGCTCATTTGGTTAAGCGGCTGACTTGGGCTCAGGTCGTGATCTCACGGTCTGTGGGTTCGAGCCCTGTATCGGGCTCTGTGCTGACAGCTCAGAGCCTGGAGCCTGCTTCAGATTCTGTGTCTCCCTCTCTCTCTGCCCTTCCCCCACTCATGCTCTCTTTCTGTCTCAATAATAAATAAACATTAAAACATTTTTAAAAACATTTTCATGAATGGGGGGTACCTGGGTGGCTCAGTCATTTAAGCATACAACTCCAGCTCAGGTCATGATTTCATGGTTCATGAGTTCTAGCCCCACATCTGGCTGTGTTCTGGTAGCTCAGAGCCTGGAGCCTTGCTTCAGATTCTCTGTCTTCCTCTCTCTCTCTGCCCCTTCCCTGCTTGTGCTCTGTCTCTCTGTCTCTCTTCCTCTCTCTCAAAAATAAATAAACATGAAAAATTTTCAAATAAAACTATCTACTATTGGGGCGCCTGGGTGACTCAGTTGGTTAAGCGGCTGATTTCAGCTCAGGTCATGATCTCACAGTTCATGGGTTTGAGCCTCGCATCAGGCTCTGTGCTGACAGCTCAGAGCCTGGAGCCTCCTTCAGATTCCGTGTCTCCCTCTCTCTCTGACCCTCCCACACTTTGTGTCTCTCTATCTCTCTCAAAAAAAATAAACATTAAAAAATTTTTAATAGCTACAATTTATTGTGTATATGTGACTGATACTCTTGTATGCTTTATATAACCTCACTGGGTTCTTTGAGCATCATATATGTATGTTACCATTATCACTGAACAAATGAAAAACCTGGGGCTCTGAGAGATTAAGTAGCTTGGCTTGTTCAAGGTCACCAGCACATAATCAGCAGAACTGTGATACAAACACAGATCCGCTAGACTCCATACTCATACTCTTTGCACATTTATATCAACAATAAGAAAATTTCCAGTTACTTCTACATTTATTAATTCCATTTTAAGAAGTTGCATTTTATCATTTTGAAAATATTCCTAGTGCATGTTGCCCAGCATCTGGAACACCACATATGTGAAAACTAATTTATTTTTTTCAGATGCTTTCCATTTTCTCATTTAATTTTCATAGTGTTGGGAAGGATATAATTTAATTCCCATTTTACACATAATGAAAATTGAAATTCAAAGATCTTGAGTGCTTTGCATAAGCCACTGATTAGTGGCTGAGCCAGCATTCAAACTAAAGTCAGCTTGCTCCACCTCCAACACTCTTTTCAGTACACAGGTGGAAGTTGACTTGAGACTGTGGGATTACTGAACAAAAAGTGGAGGAAAGGTAAAATTTCCAAAACGACTTTAAAATAATTTTAAAAGAGTATCACCCTCTTTCCAGTCCCTATCCACCAGCGTAACAACATTACATTTGCTGTGTACCTTCTAATTCTTTTTCAAAGGGCTAATAGAAACAGATACACATTTTTATATGGTTTCAACATTTTTAGTGTTTTGAAATACCATTATCCTCTAGATGTTATTTGCAATTAGATTTTTTTTTTCAGTTTACATTACTTCAGATAAATCATACGGACCCAATTACTTTTCAAGATATGGGAGAATTTACATAAGAACATATTTAAAACAAGGACAGAAATTCAATGCAACAAATGTTGCAGAGCACCTACTATGTGCCAGGCACTGTTCTTTGCATGCTGGGATATAGCAAAGAATAAAACAAACAAAAGTGCTTGCCCTTGGCCTGCCACAGTTTGCCATTGTATAGCGACCCCACTTTTACCCATAACAGTTTTAGCATAGGTGTTTGCTAATACAACATATAATTTGTTATATTAACAGTGGCATAAATTATATAGCATGTGTATATAAGAATTTATTCAGCCATTTATTTATTGGTTGACATTCAGTTTATGCTTTGTTTTGATTTTTACAATCAATGCTGCAATTAACACCTAAATTACATATATCCAATGTAATGATGACTTTATTTTTTCTGAAGAATTGGTTTTTAAAAGTAGGATTGCTGACTCAGCAGTGTACATATATAATACATACATACATACATATATGGTTCAACTTAAAATTTTTAAATTTTTTATGTATTTCTTAAGTAATCTCGACACCCAATGTGGAGCTCAAACTCACAACCCCAAGATCAGAAGTTACATGCTCTACCTGAGCCAAGCAGGGGCCCCATTTATGGTTTACCTTTTAATAAATTCCTTAAATTATTCCTAATAAGAGGTTTTAGCAATTATATTTTTCCACCAGCTTATGACAGTGCTGATTTCTATACATCCTTATCAACACACTGAATTTTAAGTCTTTGAAAATTTTGTCAAGCTGATAGACAAAAACAAAGTTTGATATTACTGACTCTGGCTTTTCTACTAGTAATGGTTGGACATCCTGACATATGTTTATTGACCATTTGTATTTCCACTTAATATTAATTGCTAATATTAGAGTCAGGCACTGGAATGTGCATCATCTCATTTGATTATCACAACAACCCTATCAGAGAGATAACATTTTCTTCCTCTGCCCCTTTTGCAGATGATAAAACTGTTTCCAAGAGGTTATGAAATTTTCCCAAGTTCACACAGCTGGCAAAGTGATAGAGTGAGGATTCTTTTAATGTTTTATTCTATTTTTGAGAGAGAGACAGCATGAGCAGTGTAGGGCCAGAGAGAGAGGGAGACACAGAATCAGAAGACAGGCTCCAGGCTCTGAGCTAGCATCACAGAGCCCAATGCAGGGCTCAAACCCATGAACCGTGAGATCATGACCTGAGCTGAAGTTGGATGCTCAACTGACTGAGCCACCCAGGTGCCCCTAGAGGGAGGATTTTAACAACTCTGGCATAGGGCTTCTGGGCTTAACTACTACATAAACTGTCTCTGCTGCCAAGGAACATTTTCAAGTCATTTCCTCCAGCCTCATTCCCTCCCTTCTAGTGAAGTCTGAACAACTTGCTTAAACTAGCAAATATTTGATCCTTGCAGAAGACACTATGGTAGACATTATTGGGTGATCTGAAGAAGCACTCCTGCCCCCAAATCTTATTGGGGAGCCAAAGTACATTTTATTAAGAAATATATGTATCTGGGGTTTTTTTTAATGTTTTAGTGATTTTTGAGAGAGAGGGAGAGACAGTGTGAGCAGGGGAGGGTCAGAGAGAGAGGGAGACAGAGAATCCGAAGACAGACTCTAGGTTCTGAGCTAGCTGTCAGCACAGAGCCCAATGCCAGGCTCGAACCCACGAACTGTGAGATCGTGACGTGTGAACTGAAGTCAGATGCTTAACCAACTGAGCCACCCAGGAGCCCCTGTATCTGGTTTTTAAAGGGATTTTATTTAATGTCAACAACTTTGGTGTGATCAACAAATGTATTAATGTAGAGAAGTGAACAATCACACAGAAGTCTGCAGCCGGACAGAATTTAATATTATTCAAAGAGTAGTGTAGGGAATATGGCAAGCAACTCTGAAATGAGAGTAAAGCTGATGTAGCTTTAATGTAGGAAACAAATCACTTTCAAGATGATGTTATTTCTAAAGAAAAGCAATACTCACCTAGTTGAACAGAAACTACCACACAGATCCCTCCTACCCATTCGTCCTCACTAATCAACTTCTCCATTCCCCAGGTGTGCTCAGTAGCTCTGGTACTATCCACCCAGGTGGTGCTGAAGCAGGTGCTTACTCTCAGCTTTGTGAAGCCATTTCCAGTACAGCCCTAATACCCTTGGTCTCCTCTTGCTTCCCAAATCACGAACTGTCAACCGACTTCTCCCATGGAGACACTCCAATCTCGCTTAATAGGAAAATCTAAATTCTGCCGTGTCCCAAGGGGTGTCCTGCCATAATCTTGTGACCAATCCCTCCTCTTGGCCATTGTCACAAGGGTTATTAGCCCATTTTTCAAGATCTATGTAAATATATGACTCATTACACCGTGTAATCCTTGAGACAAAGGTATGCATAATAGATGTACACATCTATAGGAATATTCAATATTCAAGGTGTCGTTCCTTGAATATATAGTGGTTCTTTTTTTCTTGCGCACATTTCTAATCCAGTTTAGCTTGCAGGTCACATTAGATGGAATTGCGCCTTCCCTCGGCCATTTCCCCTAAGCTTTGGAAGGACTCATATTTCCTGACATTTAAATCACTGGCTAGCGGTTTCCTGCCCCGTTTCCCGTCTCCCTTTCTCCTCTCAGCCTGCTGCCTGGCTGGGGCCCGATTCGCCAGCAATGGTGTCCATATCCCTTAGTCGACCGAAGTGGTATCCAGATTTCGAGGTCTTTGGTGTAGTGTCGCTTAACCCCAGCACCTCAGTATCCCCTCCTTCCCAGTCCTCTCCTCCGCCCGCCCCGCACGGCTCTAGGAGGAGCCTAAATGTCCTCTTCCCCAGCTGAAGGGGATTGTGGTGCGTAAACAGGATTAACTCTCTCGCCCCCAGTTGCGCAGATCAGCCCCGGGCCTGCCGGCTGGAGCGAACCCATCAGTGCGCGGAGGGTGCCGCACCGGGGCGGGGGATGGGGAAGCTCGGCGCCTCGGAGTTCTCTCCCGGGCGCGCTTCCTCCCCGAGTGGGGCGGGAGGCCACGGCCTCAGTAGCTGCTTCTCAAAACCCCGGGCGAACCGCCGCGACGACGTGGGCTCTTAGCTGCAGCCCCCCCTCCGCACCACCCTCTCCCGCCCCGTGCTTCCTCTCCGCCCACCACGCTCCAGCCGCTCGGCCGCAGCCCGCGCAGCCCTCAGCCCCCTCCCCGAGCCTCCGCGCCGGTCCCTCGGCCAGCCATGGGGGACCTGCCGGGTCTCGTGCGCCTCTCCATCGCGCTGCGCATCCAGCCCAACGACGGCCCGGTCTTCTTCAAGGTGGATGGGCAGCGCTTCGGCCAGAACCGCACCATCAAGCTGCTCACCGGCTCCTCCTACAAGGTGGAGGTGAAGATTAAGCCCACCACTCTGCAGGTCGAGTGAGTAAGCGCGCGCCCCGCGGCTGCCCGGCCCCGATAGGGGTCCGCGCGGAGGACCGAGGCCCCCAGGACAGCCTGAGCCTCTCCCACTCCCTCTGGCCTCGCGTCGCGCCCAGCGGGCCCAAGGGTGGGGGGCAGAGGTCAGTTCCCTGTTCCTTTTGGTCCCCTCCTCTGTTTTACGCTTGACTTTCCTTATTCACGCTTCCTTCCACCCATCGCTGGGAGGGATGTTTAAAACAGCGTCAGGAAACCAGGGCTGGGCCGAGGGCTTGTTTTCTTGCAATTTTTTCATCTCTTCTGCCCAGCCCTTGGCGCGGACCCCCTGGCAACCAGGGTGGTTCACCTACCGCAATCCCAGTCCTGGCGTCTCGCCGAGTTCCGCCAATCGCGAAGCTGAACGAGCGAGAAAAGCTGAGGAATGAGGTGTAAAGGCGGGGATGGGATAATTACTGGGGTTCCCTAAAGAATGTTCCCTACTCCACCATCCGCCCTTATGTGGCTGGAGACCCTGGAGCTGGAGTAGCAGCCATAAATCTGAGCTCAGCCTCCCTGCGTAGGCCTAGTTTCACGGTTTTCCTTGCCAGGTGTTTTTCATTTTCTCCTGATTTGTTTGTTCATCCTGGTGATGGTGCCTGGGATTAGCAAACCCCTGGCACAAAAGGATGTTTCTTGGTTTGTTTGTGGCAGGGATTATCTCTTCCCTGCTACCACAGTTTGGTGCACCCAATACACTTCTTCAGTATAGAATGGTGCAGTGGCTTATGGGGACGTATCTGGGGATGGAGTCCATACCTCTCAGCTTCCACTTACGCATGGTGTGAAAGGGGAAATAAACCAGCATATACTGTATCTAGCAGATACTGGAGCTTGCAGGGTGGGGAAGGGTTTTGAATCCACCAGGTCCCTTTTATAGCTCAAGTGTCATCTGCAGTCATTAAATTCAATAAACTTGTATTGGCATTCTAGGTATCATGCCCTGATTCAAGGACCTAGAACAAAACTGGTTTGTTTCCGGTGCTCTGGTCCACCTGCTTGTCACTGTCCTCCACAGCACTGTCCCTCCACAGCTACATGCACTGGTTACCTTCACAATGTGCAGTGTTCTGTGCATCCCCAAATGATCCAGACTTCCTTTTCCATCTTCCCTGGCTACCTTTTCTCCCAAGTTATCTGTTCTATATCCTGTTTTCTTCAAGATGGTTCTCTATTTTTTAAACTAATCTAAGATGAATGTGTTAATGACAACTATTTCTTCTGTTTACGCTTTAATTTTGTCAAGGTGGTTTTTTTTATTTTGTTAAAACACAGATGGCTGAGCCCCACCCTAGAGTTTCCAGTTGACTGTGTCTAGGGTAGGGCTTAAATTTTGTTTGAAGCAGGCAATACTGGGGACAGGGACATACCTTGAGAATCACCACCTTAACACAAAAGAATGATGTCACTGAGAATTTCTGGTTCTGTGGCTGGCTTTGAGTCACCCAAATCATGAGACCTCTGATTGTTGGGACCAAAAAAATCATTAAATAACTAGTTCAGTGTTTCTCAACCTTACCTGCATGTTAGAATCACCTAGAGAACCTTAAGATAAATTTACCAGTGCCCAGACACCCAACTAGTTGAATTCTAAGTTCTGGGGTTTGGAATGGGACTGGGTATACGTAAGGTTTTCCTAGCCCAACAGATGACAAACTGACTCAGCCTTGTACGAGTACTCTGTGAGAATACTAGGTCAGTCCAGAGAGTTTAAGTAGATGGTCTACGATCACATGACTGGTTAGTTGGAGAACTCAAGACTTCTTTTAGCCAGACCTGGTAGGATTCCTGCCTAGGGTGTGGTCCAGGCCAGGACTGGGTACCTAAGCTAATTCCTACCATGTATAGTTAACTTATGTCCATTGCAGGAACATTTCCATTGGTGGCGTGCTTGTCCCATTGGAGCTGAAGTCTAAAGAGCCTGATGGGGACAGAATTGTTTACACAGGTATATATGACACGGAAGGTGTGGCCCCAACCAAGAGTGGAGAACGGCAACCCATCCAGATCACAATGCCGGTAAGGCCTGCTTGGGGGTGTCAGGGCAAATGGAAACCATGGAAAAGAAACAGTCACTATATCCTCTTTAAGAATGAAAGGAAATACTATGAAATTACAAAATATTATTTTAATTCATAGTTTCATGTTGAAATCTATTTTTCCATAATATCCCAATACAGTTAATTAAACAATCCGTGCTTCTTCAATGGTCAGTTTCCTAGTAATTTCTTATATGACAAAATATTAAATCTTTTTCCATACGTTCTAATCTATCCCATTGATCTGTTTTTAGGCTAAGACTACATTGTTTTCAATGTATTGCTTTTATAATATGTGTCCATGTATTTTGTAACTGGTCACCTTACTGAATTTGCTTACTAAAATTTTTCATTTAATCTTAGGTTTTTCAGGTAGGCAGTCATAATCTACATATGAGTGTCACTTGCTCAGTCTTGTTTCTAGCCTTACTGCATTGGCTAAGGTTTCTAGAACAGTATTGCTTACTAATGGTGGTAAGAGGTATCCTTGTCTTCAGGGTTTTACTGTTAGTTACAATGCTAGTTTTAAATATTTATCATGTTAAAGCATCCTTTTTCTAGTTCACTGAGATTTTTTTTTTTAGTTGGGAGATATGTTGAATTTTATCTAATTCCTTTTCCCATCTATGGAGGTAATCTCCTTTGATACATTAATGTAACAATTACATAATAAACTTTCAAATACTAAACTACGCTTTACTTCCTAAAATAAACCCTACTTAAATGTTATGTATTTTTAAAAATATATCACTAAATTCAACATGCTAATATTTTTTAGGATTTTTAGATTTTTATTTAATTTTTTATTTGCGTGATTCATCAGCAAATATGAGGATTTGTTACCTATCAGACACTGGAAAGAATTAATGAATTAAATAGATACCGCTGTCTTCATGGGGCTTCTAATCTAGAGGAGGAAAACATACTTTTTATATGATTATCAATAATTAATTATTATTATACAAAATATCCTGAAAAAGTAGTAGTGCCTTTGGAGCATATACCTAGTGTCTTATCCTATTCCAGGATTTGGGAGATGGGTTTCTTGAAAAATAAACAAACAATAAATAAGAGTTGAGGGAGGGGCAACGCTTGAGGAAAGAGGAGCTGCAGAGGACAAGAGGTGGGGGAGAGTGTGATGTGTAGTAACAAGTAGAGGAGCCCAGTGCAGGTGGAGCGGAGAGGGAAGCAGAGACTGGCTCGAGAAAGAGCTGGGGCGGCATAGGTGGGGTTCACTGCCTCACCTCCAAGGCCACTTTCAGTTTTCACGTGGCATAAGGATGACAAATTTACCCATAAGAGGATGACTCTAGTTATGTGATGAAGAAAGTCAGACTCCCAAATACTGTCATTTAGGAGCACACTGAATAGGTCTGAAAGCCAACAAATCCCTAGTAGGATTCCTTTCTGGTTGGGCACAGATACAGAGAGGAGGGGCTGGGCATATATCCCAGCATCCCAAGGGATTTACATATTTTTTAATGTGAAAAAATTAAAAATTAAATGTGAAAAGGGGCTCCTGGGTGGCTCAGTCGGTTGAATGTCCAACTCTTGGTTTCAGCTCAGGTCATGAGCTTAACAGTTTCATGAGTTCGAGCCCTGTGTCAGGCTCCACGCTGACATGCAGACCCTGCTTGGGATTCTGTTTCTCCCTCTTTCTGCCCCTCCACTACTCATGCTGTCTCTCTTTCTCCCAAATTAAATAAACTTTAAAAATGAAATAACATATCAAGTTTCAGAAATTTGAACAAAATTTAAAAAACATTTTTTTTAGTGTGTGTTTATTTTAGAGACAGAGCACAAGCAGGGGAGGGGCAGGGAGAGAGAGAGGGAGACACAGAATCTGAAGCAGCCTCCAGGCTCTGAGCTGTCAGCACAGAGCCCAATGCAGGGCTCAAACCATGAACCTCAAGATCATGGCCTGAGCCGAAGTTGGACACTTAAAACTGTACCACCCAGGCACCCCAAGAAAATTTTTAAATCAACAGTCCCTGCATTTTGATTCTGTTGATTTTCAGATTACCTTCTACATATGTATAGTTTAGAGTTGCAGTCATTTTTATATATGTAATTGTCCAACATTCTACATATTCATTATTAAAATTTTAATGGCAATATAAGACTCTATAATGCTATATCATAATGATTAGACTGTTCCTCAGACATTAGGTATGTCAATTGTTCTCATAATAAAAAGGGCTACAATTAATAATTCTGTACATATAACTTACCTCCATAGGAGTAAAGTTATTTGGGGGGAGAGGCACCTGGGTGGTTCAGTCGGTTGAGTATCCAACTTCGGCTCAGGTCATGATCTCGCAGTTCATGAGTTTGAGCCCCACATCAGGCTCTGTGCAAACAGCTCAGAGCATTGAGCCTGTTTCAGATTCTGGATCTCCCTCTCTGCCCCTCCCCTGCTTGTCTCTCTCTCTCTCTCTCTCAAAAACAAATAAACACTAAAACAAAAACTTTTTTAAAGGAGTAAAATTGTTTGGTCAAAAGAAATCCTTATGTTTGTTCCGTATATGGTGGCCATTTTTTAAGTGTTGTATGTACCATTTTACAATGTTACCAGCAATATAAAAGTGTACTGGCTTTGCTATAGTTATGACATAATTGGGAATTACTTAAAAAATAATAGATTTTCTACTTTACACTTTTTACTATCATTTACAAGAATGAACATTTCAGCATTTAATTTTCTTTTTGTGTAAGTTGGTTCTTTCATATTTTGCCAATATTTCTATCAAAGATTATTTTTTTAAAAATCAGAGTCCTAGGTTCGTGGCTTCAAGCCCCGCATCGGGCTCTGTGCTGACAGCTAGCTCAGAGCCTGGAGCCTGTCTCTGATTCTGTGTCTCCCTCTCTCTCTGACCCTACCCTGCTTGCACTGTCTCTCTCTGTCTCTCAAAAATAAATAAAAAATATTAAAATTTTTTTTAAAAATCAGAGTCCTAGGGCATGCCTTGGTGGTTCACTTGACTGAGTGCCCAACTCTTGATTTCAGCTCAGGGCATGATCTCAGGGTCATGGGATAGAGCCCCTTATCATGCTCCACACTGAATGTGGCGCCTCCTCAAGATTCATTCTGTCTCCCTCCCCCCTCTACCCTGCTCACATGCACTTTCTCTCTCTCTTTCGCTCTCTCAAATGAAATAAAGTAAAACATTGGAGTTCTTGTAAAGGTTTTTTTAATCTGTCCTATCTGTCTTATTTCTCTCACTATTGCTTTGCTTACTTTCATTTTCCATTGTGTAGAAACATAATTACATTTAAATATCTCATTTTCCTTTATGATTTCTTCTATTTAAAACTGAGTTATTTTTCCAGACTTGTCAGTCTATTTCGATCTTTCCATAATTTTAGATTTTTGTTATTTAACTTTCTGCTATTCAAACTTGATTTATATGTTTAAACTATATATCGTCTTACAAAGGATTTAAGATTGTATTAGCATTTTTTTTTGAGTCCCAATAGTAAAGTCCAGGTTCTTCCCTATAATGCCCACATCTAGAAGAAGCAAGTGGTTGATAGTTGGTTGATCCAATGATCACATGGCTTTTGGTATGAGCGTGGGCCATGTCCTCGTATGTTATCTTATCTGTAATAGGCTGATTCTGAGGAAAAAATTGAAATTAGAGGTTTCCTGATCAAGTCAGCGGTCTTAATGTTAAATTCAAATTTCATTTTAGTGATGAAAGCTTTACATAGCTTTTAACACGTTTGTCATCAATGTTTCGAGCTTAAGTATTGTAAATTACAGACACAACCACACTTTCACAGACATAAGGAAGTCTTGAAATGGCCCTGTAAATCCAGCTAATCAAGTAGGTGAATCCAGCAAGAGAAGCTGACTTAAGGGTATACAAGAACAACTTCTTAGGAGTGTAAGGTTACTTCAAAGTATTTTTTTAAATCATTGGATAAATAATGCTAGGATTATTGGTTATGGGGGTAGGGTAAATCAGTTATTTTTTCCTGATACTGTACCTCAAAATATATTTCAGAAGGATCAAGGGGTTCACTGTAAAAAGTCAGGTTTTTAAAAAATTGACATGAAAAGAATTAACTTAAACCTGAAAGAAATGGAAGATAGCCAAAGCTAAAAATTGAAAGCTTTAATTACATGTAATGTAAAACTTCTGTCAAACATCATAAAATTAAATTTTCATTAAAATGAATTTTTAAATTTTTTTTAATATTTATATTTGAGAAAGAGAGAGACAGAGCATGAGCAGGGGAGGAGCAGAGAAAGAGGGAGACACGGAATCTGAAGCAGGCTCCAGGCTCTGAGCTGTCAGCACAGACCCAACAAGGGGCCTTGAACTCACAAGCTGTGGGATCATGACCTGAGCCTAAGGTGAATGATTACCCAAGTGAGCCACTCCAGTGCCCCATCATTAAAAGATAATTTAAATTAAAAGGCAAATAGCAATTGGTGAAAACCTTATTTGTAACATGCATAATAAGCTATGTTGCCTCGATTTTCAGCCACTGCCCATGCAGGCCTCCCTTGCTGCAGTTAGTGACTTTCCACAGCCCTTTACTACTCGCAGAAGCTGAAGTCAGGAAGTAGTCAAATGATAGCTGACTTAGGCTGATGGCAGTGATCTCTTTATTCAGATAATTCCAGGGGCCACCATATTGGAAGTGAATAAAGTGACACCCAACTCTGAAAGCTCTCAACCCTAGGCTCTTTCCTTTCTGTCTGGCGGCAGCCATCAGATCAAAGGTAACCCAGGATGGGCGCTTACAAGTACATCCAGGAGCTGTGGAGGAAGAAGCAGTCGGATGTAATGCGCTTTCTTCTCCGGGTGCGCTGCTGGCAGTATCGCCAGCTCTCTGCGCTCTGCAGGACCCCAGCCCCACCCACCCCGATAAAGCGCGCAGACTGGGGTACAAGGCCAACCAAGGTTATGTCATATATTGGATTCGTGTGTGCTGCGGTGGCCGCAAACGCCCAGTTCCTAAGGGTGCTACCTGTGGCAAGCCTGTCCATCATGGTGTCGCACAACTAAAGTTTGCCCGAAGCCTTCAGTCCATTGCAGAGGAGTGAGCTGGACGCCACTGTGGGGCTCTGAGAGTCTTGAATTCTTAGTGGGTTGGCGAAGATTCCACATACTAATTCTTAGAGGTTACCCTTATTGATCCATTCCATAAAGTTATCAGAAGAAATCCTGACACCCGGTGGATCACCAGACCGGTCCACAAGCACAGGAAGATGCGAGGGCTGACATCTGCAGGCCACAAGAGCCGTGGCCTTGGAAAAGGTCACAAGTTCCACCACACTGTTGGTGGTTCTCGCCGTGCGGCTTGGAGAAGACGCAATGCTCTCCAGCTCCACCGTTACCGTTAATACAAGTAATGTTTGTAAAATTCTTACTAATAAACAATTTAGGACAGTCAAAATAAATAAATAAATAAAAGCTCTCCACTCTCATTTCAAACACTAGTACTGACTTGTACCTTGTGACTGATGCCTCACTCAGTCCCTCCACGGAGAGAGTTCAGGTAGAGCTTTTGTCTGCACAAATCATCCCATTGTTCCCCTGTGTTGGCCCTCTGCAGCGGGAGGCTGTGAGAGTTTGAAGGAATAGGGCAGGAAGCTGCGTGCACAGAAGTAGGAAGCCTTACACAGTCATCCCAAATACAAAAGTTGTTCCTCCTGTCAGCTCTGTGGGTCATTTAGCAGGATCTGTAACTTAGTGTACAAAGAATTCTTAGAAATTAGTGAGGAAAAAAGGTAGCCATAGGATGTGGGAAATGGAAAAATAAGCAAAAAAAATAATAAAAAGCAAATAACAGAAGAGGAAATACAAATGACCTATATATATATTTTTTTTTAACAGCTTAATTTTACTATTGGTAAAAAAAAAAAAAAACTACAAATAGTGGAGTGCCTATTTTCACCTACAAAGTTGGTGAAATATTATAAAAATAATACCAGTTCAGTGCTAGCATATTTCTTAATGAAATATAGTAATATAAATTGATATTGTATCCTACAAACTTGCTAAATTCACTTATTAATTTTAGTAGCTTTTTACTAGATTGCTTAGTATTTTCTGCAGAGTTGTTCATCTGTAAATAGAAACAGTTTGACTTTCCTTTTTTTTCCCCTCTTGCCTTAAGGTACTGACCAGGACCTTCAACACAATACTAAACATAACTAGTAAGAGCTGATGTTCTTGCCTTATTTCCAATCTTACAGGGAAAGAACTCAGCCTTTTACCATTAAGGATGATGTTAACTATACATATTTTTATCAATGCCCTGTAGTCAGATTGAAGAACTTCCTTTCTATTCTTCGTTTGCTGAGAGTTTTTATCATGAAAGGATGTTGAATTACCAAATGCTTTTTTCATCTATGGATATGATATTATGGCTTTTCTTCTTTATTTTTGTTAATACAATGAATTACAGGGATTTTAAGTTATTAAACCATCCTTGAGTTCCAAGGATAAACCTCTCTTGGTACTGTTGTAATATCCTATTTCTAGATTTCATTTACTAATATTTCCTTTTTTAATTAAAAATTTTTTAATGTTTTATTTATTTTTGAGACAGAGACAGAGCATGAGAGGGAGAGGGACAGAGAGACAGGAAAATACAGAATTTGAAGCAGGCGCCAGGCTCTGAGCTGTCAGCAGAGAGCCTGACATGGGGCTCAAACCCACAAACGTGAGATGATGACCTGAGCCAAAGTCGGAGGCCCAACCGCTTTACTATTTATTTCAAGCAAATAAAAGTTAAAAGCAAACTTTATGCATAAGTCCATGAGAAATTTTTTGTCTGTACTTTACCTTTACTTGCAGTATCTTTGTGATTTATGTCATGGTCAAACTGGCTTCATAAAATGAATTAAGGGGCAACTGGCTGACAGAAGAGCATGTGACTCTTGATCTCAGGGTTGTGAGTTCGAGCCCCACATGAGGCAATCTCTATACCTCTATTTTTTTTTTTAATAAAATCTTTAAGGGGTGCCTGGGTGGCTCAGTTGGTTAAGCATCTGACTTTGGCTTAGGTCTTGATCTTGTGGTTTGTGCATTTGAGCCCTGAATCAGCTCTGTGCTGACAGCTCAGAGCCTGGAGGCTGTTTCAGATTCTGTGTCTCCTTTGCTCTCTCTGCCCCTCCCCCACTTATGCTCGCACATGCTCTCTCTCAAAAAATAAACAGTTAAAAAAATTTAACAAAAACATCTTTAATAAATAAATGAATAAGTAATAAAATGAATTGAGAAGTGTTCCTTTCTCTGTTGTCTAAAAAAGTTTATGTAGAATTGGTATTTTTCCCTTAAATGCCTGAACTTATCAATGAAGCCATTTGGGCCTGAAATTTTCTTTCTGGAAAGATTTTTAACTTCAGATACAATTTCTTTAGTAGATGGAGGTCTACAAGTGGCCTGTATCTTTCAAGGATTTCATCCATTGCGTCAACTGTATTGGTACAAAGTTCTTATTTTAAGGTCTTTAGGATCTATAGCAATAGCCTCTTTTTCATTCCTGATATTGGTAACTTATTTCTTTTTCTCGCTCAGTTTCTCTAGGGGGTTATCAATTTTTAAATTTTATTTGTTTGTTTGTTTAAAGTAGGCTCCAAACCCAGTATGGGGCTTGTACTCACAATCCCAAGATTGAGTCACATTCTCCACTGACGAAGCCAGCCAGGTGCCCCTAGGGTTTATCAATTTTTTTTAAGTTTTTAATGTTTATTTATTTTTAAGAGAGAAAGAGAGCATGAGTAGGGGAGGGACAGAGAGAGAGAGACAAAATCTGAAGCAGGCTTCAGGCTCTGAGCTGTCTGCACAAAGCACGATGTGGGGTTCAAACTCATGAACCATGAGACCATGAACTGAGCTGAAGTCACCAACTGAGCCACTCATGTGCCCCAGGGTTAATCAATTTTTAAGACTTTTTCCAAAAGCCAGATTTTGGTTTCATACTTTTTCTTTGTCCTTTTTTTCTCTAGAGTCTTATACTTTTTTATTTATTATTTTCTTTTCTGTTTCATTGATTTCTGCTTTTTATTATCTTTCTTCTTTACCACTAGATGGACTAAAATTAAGAGGACTGGCAATACCACCTGTTGGAGAGGAGGTAGAGCAACTGAAATTATCATACTGCTGATAGAAGTATAAAGCAGTTCAATCACTTAGGAAAAGTTTGACAGTTTCCTATAAAGTTAAACATACTGTATGGTTCACAGAACTTTTAGTCCTATCTATTCAACTAAGAGAAATGGAAAACGTGTATTTACTAACAAAACTTCAAAAGGTACAAGAGAGGCTTGGAATCTAGTAGGAATTGATAGATCGCCCACATTAAAAGTCACAGATGCTTATTATACTGAATTTGTTTACCAATGAACATCAAGTTTCTATCAATATAATAAGGTTGCTCTGTGCTCTCAAGCCAATGGATTTCTGAGTGACCTTATTTTTGGTGAATTTCATATGTCTCTAATGGAAGTGAGTGGCGTGGTAAAAAATACTCTAGTGATTCTAGGCCAACTGGTTGTAGAACCATAGATATTATTTAAAACAAACTTTTCAGGCTCCTTATTTGTTACCGAAGATGACAAATGAGTTTCCTCTCCTTGGAACTGGACGGTTCTCTTCCACGTCAGTTGTAAAATAAAAACATGCCAAGGCTTCCAGCTTGTACAGACACAATGGCGAATAATATGTCCAGGTCTTTAGTAGAGTGTCACTTTCAGAATACAGTGGACTAGATGGCTTAAACAACAAACATTTATTTCTCACAGTTCTAGAGGCTGAAGTCCAAGACTAAGGCACTAGCAGATTGGATGTCTGATGAGAGCCCTCTTGCTGGTTCAAAAGCTGCTTTCTTGCTGTGTCCTCACATGAAAAAGCATAGAGAGAGGTCATCCGTCTTGTGTCTGTTTTTATAAGGGCACTAATTCCATCCATGAGAGCTCTACCCTCATGAACTAATTTCTTCTGAAAAGCCCTACCTCCAAATACCATCACATTGGGGATTTAAGCTTCAACACATGAATTTTGGGGGGACACACACATTTAGTGCGTAGTAGTATCCTAAAGCATTCTACATATGACAATCCATTTATGTTTTCAGGGAGAAACAAAAGACTGTTCCATTATTGCTTATATAAGCAGTTTGGCTTAGTGATAATAGCTCCTAGAAACCTGAGTTCTTAACTACGTCCTATCATTAGTTAGCTGCATAGTCTAGACCTAGGGCAGTCACTTGACCTCTCTGAATCTTAGTTCTTTCATCTGTAAGATGATGCTAAATCCAGTTAAAAGATCAGAGTAGAATGGCATATGTAAGGTATTATAAAAAATAAAGAGTGCTATACAAATGCACAGAATCCCACCTGTGTATAAATTGCCTCACCCAGAGTGCCTGCCTGGGTAAGTTTTCCTTTGAAGGCACAGATGGGTTGGGAGTAGAGAGCCTGTGTAGTTGTTTCTGTTCTTTAAGAAGAATGTCAGCTTTTGAGACCCCATCTGCTTCTACATCGGAGAAGAAGAAATTCTGAGGTAGGTGGTGAGGCATCCTGGAAATAGAACTCCAGAAGAAAGACCAGGAAGAATGCTGATAGAAAGTTAGGACAAGTAAGTCATGGGGAAATACATGCATAGGTAGCAGCAGTTAACTATACATGACCTTGGGTCCAAGAGTAAGAAAAGAGAAAAACAGGGCACCTGGGTGGCTCAGTCTATTAAGCATCTGACTCTTGATTTGAGCTGAGGTCGTGATCCTAGGGTTATGGGAAAGAGTCCCATGTTGGGCTCTGAGCTGGTGCTGAGTGTGGGTGTGGAGCCTGCTTGAGATTCATTCATTCATTCATTCATTCATTCATTCTTTCA
>PJEM01017297.1:0-22628 GCA_004023845.1 Helogale parvula | reverse complement strand
TTATGAGGAACTTACCATGCAAGTGTTACGGGATGAATGATGACCCATACCCTACTTCCAAATGCACATGTTAAAGCCAAAAACTATTTGGAGTCAGGATTTTGGAGGCATTAATTAAGGTTAAATAGTTCATAAGAGTAGGGCTCTAACCAAAATGACCAGTATCCTTTTAAGAAGCAGAAGACCCCAGAAGTCTCTGCTTTGTGCTCCTTCTGTGAGCACTGAGGAAAGGCCCTGTGAGGACACAGTGAGAAAACAGTGAAATAAATCACTTGGTCAGAGAAGGACACATATCATATGTTTTCACTTAAATGTGGATCTTGAGAAACTTAACAGAAGACAACGGGGGAATGGAAGGGGAAAAAACAGTTACAGAGAGAGAGGGAGACAAACCATAAGAGAACAAACTGAGGGTGGTTGGGGGGATGGGGGACAGGGGAAGAGGGCACTTGTTGGGATGAGTACTGGGTATTGTATATAAGCGATGAACCATGAGAATCTACCATGGAAATATATATATATATATGTAATATATGTATTATATACACACACACCATTATGGGAATATATATATGTATTTACACACATACATACATACACACATACATATATGTGTACATATATACACATGTGTGTACATGTATGTGTGTGTGTATGTATATATATAAAACAGCTGTCTGGAAGCCAGGAAGAAAGAGCTCACCAGGAACTGAATTTTCCTACC
This sequence comes from Helogale parvula, assembly GCA_004023845.1. NCBI lineage: Eukaryota > Metazoa > Chordata > Mammalia > Carnivora > Herpestidae > Helogale > Helogale parvula. The sequence continues at coordinate 21,904 of PJEM01017297.1, read as the reverse complement.
TTCGTCTTGGACTTTGAGCCTCTGGAACTTAATTTTCTGTTGTTTATACCATCCAGCTTTCGGTATTAATTGGAAGCCCAAGTAAACTCATACAGCAAGTAACTGGTGACAGTACATAAACTTATTTTTTTTCCTTCACTTTTTAATGTTTTTTATTTATTTTTGAGAGACAGAGAGAGCGTGAGCAGCAGAGGGTCAGAGAGAGAGAGGGAGATACAGAATCTGAAGTACGTTCCAGGCTCAGCTATCTGTCAGCACAGCTAGCTCAGAGCCCAACGCAGGGCTTGAAACCACGAACCATGAGATCATGACCTGAGCCAAAGCCTAACGCTTAACTGACTGAGCCACCCAAGCGCCCCAGTACATGAACTTCTTAATGACTCATTTACACTTAGTATATATTAGATCATTTTCTTCTTCAGATTTGGTATATATTGGTAGAAAATATCCAATTCAGAACTAAAAACAGTGATTGAGTTGTACTTGGTAACTTCATGTAGACACCAATAGTGACAGTTAATTTATTGATTTTGACATTGAAAATGTACTTCTGTAATTACTGATAAAATACTCTGTAGGTTAAACTAACTCCCCATGAATTTACTTCTTTTGTTCTTTCTCTCTAAAGATAAAATATTTTATATTTAAAATATGCAAAATATGTTTACTAAATATTTTCTGTATATCATGAATAGTCCATTAGCCATAGGAGTATTTACATCATTGAACTTGGCAAATGTTACAAATTAGATCTTTTCCTTCACCATGCCAAAAGTCAGTTAATAAATTTTTACCAGGATTTTGCTACTTGATATATATCGAACACCAAGCCAGAGACTATGAGGAAGTATAATCAAGTATATGATATGAGTTTTAATCTTGAGATTTCAGTCTAAAAAAGAAAATAAAACTCATATGATTGACAAGGATATTACCAAATGACCTTTTTTTGACTTTCTTTTTTTTCCCATTTTACTTGGAAATATCAAAATTTTTCAAAATAACTTATATCATCTTCCATTTCAGCCAACAGTGTGTGACATTTCTAGTTTCTCCATATCCTTATCAAAACTTGTTGGGGTGCCTGCGTGGCTCAGTTGTTTAAGCGTCCGACTTTGGCTCAGGTCATGACCTCGCGGTTTGTGGGCTCAAGTCCCACATTGGGTTCTGTGCTAATAGCACAGAGCCTGGAGCCTGTTTCAGATTCTATGCCTTCCTCTCTCTCTGCACCTCCCCTGCTCAGTCTCTGTCTCAAAAATAAATAAACTATAAGAGAAAATTTAAATAAACCCACTTGTTATCATGTGTCTTTTTTATTATTATAGCCATCTTAGGAGTGTGAAGTGGTATTTCATTACCACTTCATTATTAATCATTATTTTGATTTATATTTACCGAATAACTTACGATATTGAGTATCTTTTCATATGCTAATTGGTCATTTGTATATCACTGAAAAAATGTGTATTCAAATGCATTGCTCATTTTTAATTGGGTTATCTTTTCAGTAAGTTATAAAGGCTTGCTATATATTCTGTATAGTAGCCCAGTACCAAATATGATTTGAAAATATTCTTCCATTTTGTGGGTTTTCTTTTTTTCCTTTTTTTTATTGTATCTTTTGAAGCACATGAGTTTATAAATTTGAAGTGTGCTTTATTTTTCTTATCTTTAGTTGCTTTTGTTTGTGGTGTCATATTTAAGAGACTGCCTGATTCATGGTTAAGAAGTGACTACATTTGGTTCAGGGGATTTTATAGTTGAACCCTTATATTTAGGAATAAGGTCAATTTTTAAAATATAATATTGTCAAGTTGGTTTCCATATCACACCCAGTGCTCATCCCAACAAGTGTTCTTCTCCATGCCCATCACTCATTTCCCCCCTCCCCCACTCCCCATCAACCCTCAGTTTGTTCTCAGTATTTTAGAGTCTCTTATGGTTTGCTTCTCTCTCCCTCTCCTTAACTATTTTTCCTCCCCTTCTCCTCTCTTATGGTCCTCTGTTAAGTTTCTTCTATTACACATAGAAATAAAATAAATTTTGAGTTAATTTTGGTATGGGGTGTTACGTAGGGGTTAACATTCACTTTTTTGAATGTGGATTTCTAGTTGTCCCAAAACTATTTGTTGAAAAGATGATTGCTCCCTATTGGGTTATATGGGCACCCGTAATTGGAAAATAATGACCATAAAGGTAAGAATGTATTTATGAACTCTCAGTTCTTTTCCTTGATCTATTTGCCTATTATCACGCCAGTACCACAGTCTAGATACTATCACTTTGAGTTAAGTTCTGAAATCCCCTTTGTACCTTTTAAAGATTGCTTTAGGCTTTGGGGCCCCTTTCATTTCAAATCTGAATTTTAGAATCAGCTTCTCAAATTCTGCTCCCCAAAAAAATTTAGTTTGAGTTTTCATATGCAACCTTGAATCTGTAGATCAACATTAAGTTTTAAAATCCGTGAACATACAGTGGATTTCCATTTACTTATCTTTCTTCAATTTTTTCCAAGTGTTTTGTAGTTTTCAGTGTACAAGTCTTGCACTTTTTGTTTAGTTTAATCTTAAGTACTTTTATTAAAATTTTTTTAATGTTTCATTTATTTTTGATACAGAGAGAGACAGAGCGTAGAAGGGGAGGGGCAGAGAAAGAAGGAGACACAGAATTGGAAGCAGGCTCCAAGCTCTGAGCTAGCTGTCAGCACAGAGCCTGATGTGGGGCTCGAACCCACGAATGTGAGATCTGACCTGAGCCGAAGTCGGAGGCCTAACAGACTGAGCCACCCAGGCGCCCCTCTTACGTACTTTTTGATGTTATTGTAAGTAGAATTGTTTTCTTAATTTCATTTTCAGATTGGTCATTGTAGTATGTTGAAATATAGATTTTTTAATAATGGTTTTGAATCTTATGTCACTGGAGAACTTGGTTGTTGATCTAATTTTTTAGTCTCTACGTTTTTTCTTTATATAAGATCATGTCATCTACAAATTAGTACAGTTTTATTTCTTCCTTTCCATCTGGATGCCTTTCAATTCATTTTCTTGCTTAATTGTCTTAGCTAAAACCTCCAGTTTAATGTTGAACACATATACTGAGAGTGGGCATTGTCGATAAGCTCCTTGTCTTAGGAGGAAGGTGGTTAGTTTTTCATTAAGTATAATGTCAATGCTAGATTTTTTTGTATCTTTAATAAGATTGAACAAGTCATATGTACTTTTAGTTTGTTGAGTATTTTTATTACGAAAGGATTTTGTATTTTGTAGTTTTCTTTGTAACTATGAGATAATAATATGTTTTCTTGTTATTTATTCTATTTATGTATTGTGCTGCAATGACTTATCTTCTTGTTGAAATAACCTTGCCCTCCTAGATTATATCCTACTTGGCTATGTTAATACTGCTTTTTATATATTGCTGGATTAAGTCTGCTGTTATTTTGTTCAGTATTTTTGTGTCTGTTTTCATTAAGACAATTGTTCTGTACCTCTTTCCCCTGTGATGATGGCTTTATATATGGTTTTAGTAAAAAGACAACACTGGTCTTATAAAATATATTGAGAAGACTTCTGGAAAATTCAACATTCTAGATGGAATTCATGGGAAGAATTCATGGAAAGAGGTCAAAATATCAACATCTACAGTAGTTCAAAAGAAGTTAATCTGAAACCTCATGTATGAATTTAGGGGTTTCAAGATTACAGTAAAGAAGTAACTGCAGATGTGAGGAAAATAGCAAGAGAAGTGTAGCCTAAAGACGTAGCTGAATTACTGCAATTTTGTGATAAAACTGGAATGGATAAGGAGTTGCCTCTCATGGATAAGAAAAGAATATGGTTTCTTAAGAAGGGATCTACTCCTGGTGACGATGGTGTACAGATTGATAAAATGACAAAAGAGGACTTAGAATATCAGATAAACTTTGATAAATCAGCAGTTGAGAGGACTGACTCCAGTTTTGAAAGAAGTTCTACTGTAGTAAAAATGCTACCAAACAGAATCACATGCTACAGAGAAATTTTCCTGAAAGGAAGAGTTGATTGATGAAACAAATTTCATTTTCGTTTTATTTTAAAAATTGCTACAGCTACCCCAATCTCAACAACCATCATCCTGATCAGTCAGTGGCCATCAACATCAAGGCAAGACCCTCTACAAACTAAAGACTATGACTTGCTAAAAACTCAGGTGATGGTTAGCATTTTTAGCAATAAAGTATTTTTTAATTAAGGTATATACATTGTTTTTTAGATATAAAGTTATTGGACACTGAAGAGACTACAGGATAGTGTACACATAACTTTAACGCACTGGGAAACAAAATATTCTGTTGACCTGCTTTACTGCAATATTTACTTTAATGTGATGGTCTGAAACTGAACATGCAATATATCTGAAATATGTCTGCATATGTTTATAATTCTTGTGTCTTCTTGGGTGGCTTAACTCTTTTCTGATTACAAAATGTTACACTTTGTCTCTAATAAGTAGTAATCTTTTTTTTTGGTATGAAATTAGTATAGCCACTCTGTTTTACTACTGTGTGCATATTGTCTACCTTTTCACATTCTTTCACTTTCGACCTATTTTATCTTTTAATTTCAACATATTTGTATCACAGGATATAAAATGTGCCTCTTGTAGCTAACATATAGTCAGATTATACTTCTTTTATTCTGATTTCTGTCTTTTTATTGGTATGTTATACCCATCTACATGTAATGTAGTTGGCAATAAGGTAGGATTTACATATGCCATTTTGCTATATATACGTATCTATTATCTATATTTATATCTATATCTTCATCTCTATCTATACATGTCTTTTTGGTTTCCCAGTTTCTCCAGTACTATCTTATTTAGTGTTAAAATATTTATCTTAAATATTTAAATGTTTTTTTATTTATTTTTGAGAGACACAGAGAGACAGCGTGAGCAGGGGAGAGTCAGAGAGAAGGAGACACCGAATACAAAGACAGGCTCCAGGCTCTGAGCTAGCTGTCAGCACTGAGCCCGATGTGGGGCTCGAACCCACGAAACGTGAGATCATGACCTGAGCCGAAGTCAGACACTTAACCAACTGAGCCACCCAGGCGCCCCAAAAAGATATTTTCTTGGGTACCATTTTAATTTACTTATCATTTCTTTTGCTATATTTTTTGAATTATTTTCTTAGTTCTTACCCTGACCTTTTTCAAAAGGTTTACTTAATAATTTAACTAAAACAATCTAGTTTGGATTAATAGCAATTTAATTTCAATAGTATCTAAAAACATTGTTCCTATGTAGCCCCATCTCTTCTCCTTTGTGCTATTATCATTAAAAATGCATGTTTATACACTATATACATATCAGCACAGGTTTACAATTATTACTTTGCAGTTGTCTTTTAAGTCAGATAGGGGAAAATAATTACAAACAATAAATGCATTTATACTGTCTTTCATAGTGCTCTTTATTCATGTTGATTTGATATGATTTCTAGTGTTCTCTCATTTTTGTCTGAAAGAATCTCTTTTGTATTCATTATAGGACACATCTGATAGAAATATATTTTGTTTATCTGAGAGTTTCTAAATTTCTCCTTCATTTCTGAAGAATAGTTTTGCTAAATGGAAAACTCCTGTTTGGCAGTCTTTTTTTTTCAGCATTGCATTGATTTCTTAACCTCTATTGTATTCTTATGAAAAATTAGCTGTTCATTTTACTGAAGATCCCTTATATGTTATGAGCCCGTTGTCTTTTGCTGTTTTCAAAATTCTCTGTCTTTCACCAGTTATACTGTGATGTCTATGTATAGATCTCTTTTGATTTATCTTACTTGGAATTTTTTTGAGCTACTTGGATGTTTCTCATCAATATTAGAAATAAACTTGGCCATTATTTCCTGAAGATATTATTTCAGTGTATTTATCTCTCCTCTCTCCTTCTGGTACTTTCACTATGCATATGTTTGTATGCTTGATGGTGACCCACAAGTCTCTTAGACTCTTCATTTTTCTTTTATTTCTCAGACTGAACATTCTCAATTGATCTATCTTCAATTTCACTAATTCTGTATTCTGCCAGCTCAAAAATACTATTAAACATCTTTAGTAATTTTTAAGTTTTAGCTGTGGTGTGTTTCAACTTCAAAATTTCTATGTGGTTCCTTTTAAAAATTTCCATATCTTTATTGATATTCTGTAGTTGGTGAAGTGTTCTGGAACTTGTCTTGAGTTTTGTAGACATGGTTTCCTATAGTTACTTGAGCATATTTAAAACAGCTGATTTAATACTTTTGAGTAGTAAGTTTGAAGTATGAGCCTTCACAGAAACAGTTTCTATTTCTATATTTCTCCCTCTCCCTGGGTCATATTTTCTTATTTTTTGTAGATCTCATTTTGTTAAATATTAGATATTTAAACAATATGATGTTTCAACTCTCTAATTAGATCTCCTGTCTCCAGCATTTGTTGTTTTTACGTGTTGGTGCTACAGTTGTTTTTGCTTTTTGTTTAGTGATTTTCCTGAACTAATTCTAAAAAACTCTGTACTGTGTTGTGTGTGGCCACTAAAGTATCCTCTTTGTTAGCTTAGTGTTCAGCTAATCATTCGATAGAGATTTTCTTAAAGCCTCAAAAATAATAAGTCTCCAAATCTTTGTCAAAGGTCTCTATGTGTGTGTTGGGCTACACCTTCAATGCTCAGGCAGGCAGTACACAACTATTTCCTAGCCTTTAACTCTTGCTTGTGCAGAGCCTTAAGATTAGGTAGAGGCCTCCTCCCGTCTTTCCTGGGCATTTGCACATCTCTAGGTATGAGCACAGCCTTATATATGTGAATGAACTCTAGATCCCCAGGAATATGTCAGAGCAATTCAAAGCTTAAAACGAACATTTCATTCTTAGCTTTTCCTATTAAGTGCTTTGGTCATACCTTGTTTGCCCCAACTATTATTGCCACCACAGGCAGATATGATTTAAACAGTTGCTGCTGATTATTTTTTTAAAATCTTCCCCTGGGAAAAGCTATTTGCACTTGAGTTAGCTTTAAGTCAGGTCAAATAAAGACAAGCCCTGCAAATGGGGTTTCTATAGAATTGTCAGAGAGGTAAAATGACAATTTTCTGAAAATGATGTTTTTGAGAGCTCAATTCCACTATGTCCTCTCCAGTGGGCAGCTGTTACTTTTCATCACAGTTGTAGGACTGTGAGATTTTGAGGCTACCATAGAGCTAAGAGGAAGGGAATACGAACAGGGTAAGTCAATATGTCAGGAAGATCACTGTTTTTACTGGGTTCAGACTTCTTTTTTCTGGGATAGTTCTATGATTTGTTGCCAGTCTTTGAGTAGTATGAAAAGTACTGAGAAAGTTAATTTTTACATTTTTTTGGTCATTTCTGTTGCTGTTTTTATGCAGGAGTAGATTTTTGTAGATACTTGCTCTACCATTCCCACTGACATTTCTCTGTTCATTTTTATATGCTAACACTAATGGTATTACGGTAGTTTTACGTTTTTGGTTTATGAATAATGTTGCTGTGGATATTTATGTTCATATTATTCTGTACATATATGCATACTTTCTTAAGGTCATAATGCTAGATTTATTTTGTTTTTAGTTAATTTATATACTGGGAGTGGGGCAGAGAGGGACAAAAAGAGAATCCCGAGCAGTCTCCACACTGCCAGTGTGGAGCCCAATGTGGGGCTTGAACTCAGAACCATGAGATCATGACCTGAGCCAAAATCAAGAGTCAAACACTTAACCAACTGAGCCACCAGGTGCCCCACAATGCTAAATTTCTAATGTTCATCAATTTCAATTTCTTTTTCGTTCAAGCATGAGAATGTTTTGGAGAATGTTACATTTCTTTCACTCTTTGAAACTAAGAGGGGCCATCGAACAGTTTTGGCCCAGGGGCTGTAAACATAGTCAATAGGATTTCAAAATGAACTATGAAGTCAGGCAAATTACCTCCTCTCTCTTGACAGTATTATGGCAGAACACTCCTGTTTTGAAGTAGAGCAAAAGACAATTGCTGCCTGTATTACTGAGCCATTGCATGAAGGATATTGGTTTTAGAGGTCCTTTGTATTTTTACGTAAATTAAAAAAATGTTGTCAGTTTCTTCGTAAAACCTGATGAAAGTTTGAATAAATGTATTTATGTTTTTAAATTGACTTTAAGAGACAGAGAGAGATAGCACAAGCAGGGGGAGGGTCAGAGAGAGAGGGAGATATAGAATCTGAAGCAAGCTCCAGGTTCTGAGCCGTCAGCACACAGCCCGATGTGGGGCTCGAACCCATGAATTGCGAGATCATGACCTGAGCCGAAGCCCAACACTTACCCAACTGAGCCACCCAGGTGCCCCGAATAAAATGTATTTAATTGAGAAAGGACTGAGCTCTTAACAATATTGAATCTTCTAATCCTTAAACATGTAATGTCTCTCTATTCATTTAGTTCTTTAACTTATTCCAAAATTATTTTGTAATGCGCAGTATACAGATCTGGTACATCTCTACTTAAATTTATTTCTTAGAATTTTTATACTTTATATATTTTTTAAGTTTATTTATTTATTTTGAGAGAGAGCAGAAGCAGGGCAGGGCATAGAGAGAGGGAATCCCAAGCAGCCTCCCTGCTGTCAGCGGAGAGCCCAACTCAGGGCTCGAACTCACAAACCATGAGATCATGACCTAAGCCAAAACCAAGAGTTGTACACTTAGCCAGCTGAGCCACCCAGGCACCCCTATACGTTTTTAAATGATAGTTTTTATATCTATATTTTCTAATCATTTGTTACTAGTATATAGAAATATAATTGATGTCTTCTATATTTTTTAATCTTGCAGTGTTTTACTCATTATTTCTATTATTTCTAGTTGTTTTTGACTATTTTGGATTTTTTAATTAATAACCTTGTCATTTCCTGATAAAGAGATCTATCTCTTCATTTACAATATTTACGATTCTTGTTCCTTTTTCCTCTTCTAGTGTTCTGGGTAGAATTTCCAATACAATGCCAAATACAAGTAATTTAATAGGACATCTTTGCCATATTCTCTTAGTGGGAAGCGTTCAATACTTTGCCATTTATTTTGGTGTTGGATTTTTTTTACAGATGTTCTTCATCAGATTGAGGAAGTTCTTTTCTTTTCATAGCTTGCTGAGAAGTTAGTGTGTTAGTGACAAACACTAAGTTTGTCAAGTATTTTTTCAGTATCTGTCAACATGTTATATTATTTTTTTCTTTATAATGTGGTAATTGGTAAATGTCTAAATGCAGTCTTATGATGCATTTCAGTTGTTCGTGATGCATTTTCCTTAAACATCACTGAACTCTATTTGCTGATACCTTTTAAACAATTTTTATATCCTTGGGAAAAAGTGATGCTAATTTGTACATTTTGTTTGTTGTAGAATAATACCAGTGTTTTGTATCAGAGCCATGCAAGCCCCATAAAACAGATTGAGAGCTATTATTTCTTTGTTTTGATGTAAGAATAGTATTATTGATATTATTCCTTGAATATTATACACAATGCACCAGTAAAGCCATCTGGGCCTGGAGATATCTTTCTGAAAAGGTTGTTTTTCTTTTTTTTTTTCCCTGCAAATATAAACTTTCTGCATATAAAAAATTGCTGTGCACATGAAAACTTCTTCAGTCCATTACTTGTTGATATAAATCTAGCTCAGTAGTAATTTTCTGTCAGCATATTGAAGGCTCATTACATAATTATTTATATTATTTGTATTTATAAGTCAATTATCAGTGCAAAGGTTACTAATTTGAGAGTATATATTTTTTTCCTTCTGGCTCCTCTGAACCAATCAAACAAAACTCTTTCTCTATACTTTGGTATTCTACATGAGACCACATGACAATTGCTATTTATCCTGCTTGAGATTCCTAGAACTTCTTTGTGGATTAGTGATTTTATCATTTTGGAAAAATAACCAGCCATTGTGTACTAACATAATTTCTGTTTTATATTCTTTTCTCTTTCTATGGAATTCTGGTTAGGCATATGTTAGCCTTCTAATTCTATGTTTGTTATATGTTATAAGAAATAAGATAATAATCATTCAATGATGCCCATATCCTAACCTCCAGACCCCTGAATATGTTACCTCTCATGGCGAAAGAGACTTTGTAGATGTAATTAAGGTTAAGGTCCTGAAATGGGAATATTATTGTGGGTTATCAGAGTGACTTCATTTTAAATGCATGAGTCCTTAAAAGTGGGATATGAGGGAGGCGGGAAAAGAGGTGGTGGTCATGGAGGAGGGCACTTGTGGGGAAAAGCACTGGGTGTTGTATGGAAACCAATTTGACAATAAACTATTAAAAAAATAAAGTTCATTGGAAGTAAATGGGAAAAAATAAATAAAAGTGGGATATGACAAAACAAAGGAGTATTTCAAAAAAAGTCAACTTGAGAAAGACATGACCCACAATTGCTGGCTTGAGATATAGGAAGGGGACCATGAGCCAAAGGATTTGACAACTTCTGGAAGATATGTATGCCCCTCAGATTTCAGCCAGCAAGTAAAAGTACATCAGTCCTATACCAACAAGGAACTGAGTTTTTCAAAAACCCAAGTGAGTGGGAAATGGATTTGCTTTTCCAAACTCCAGAAATAAATGCAGCCTGCCTATACGTTGATTTTAATCCAGTAATACCTGTACTGGACTCCAGCCTACAGAACTGAATGGTAACAATTTTTATTGTGGAAGCTGATAAATTTTTGGTAATTTATTATGACAGAAAAAAAAACTAACATATGTGTTAATAGCTACTTATTTTCTAAGCCCTTATTTTTATATGCTGAACTGATGCTACTTTCACCTGATTTACCTACCAGTTCATGAATTCTCTTTTCAGTTATATCTCTATACTTGTTAAAGCTATTCAAATGATTTTGTTATTTTATTACTTTTTTTTCTGTAGAAGTTTTGTTTGACTTTATTTGAATCTGATTTTGGCATTCTGTTACAAGTTTAAAATTATTTTTATATTGTTTTCCTTGTGACATAGTAAGCAAACTTATTTATAAATTTTTCTGGAAATTCTGATAGTAAATATTATGCAGGTCTGTTTCTGCTCTTTTCTTTCTTCTCTTTTTTCCTCATAACAACATGTTTCCATATTTGATTTTTTAACATAATTTAATTATTTTCTTGGGGAAATTCTGTTGTGGTATGAAGCTATTTGTGCTTGTTTTTGCTAGCCATTTGGTGGCAATGCTAAGCAGGAATAACTTTAATTTAAATGTGTGTCATGCTAAGCAAAATAAGTCAGGCGGAGAAGGACAGATACCATATGTTTTAACTCATATGTCTAACAGGAAAAACCTAACAGAGGGTCATGGGGAGGGGAAGCGGGGAAAGAGTGAGGGAGAGGGAGTGAGGGAGGCAAATCATGAGAGACTCTTGAATACTGAAAACAAACTGAGGACTGAAGGGGGAGGAGGAAAGGAGAAGGAGGGTGATGGTCATGGAGGAGGACACCTGTGGGGAAGATCACTGGGTGTTATATGAAACCAACGTGACAATAAACAATAAATAAATAAATAAATAAATAAATAAATTTGTCCTTGAATTTTGTTTTGTTTTTGGCCATGTTGATGTGATTTAGCAGATCAGCAAATAGAATGTAAGATTTTCTTACATTAATTTAATTTATATAAAATTATATATTCATATAAATATTTGCTCAATTTCATATTAAGTGTTAAAGAACTTTTTTTCTGTTACTCTGATATGTAGGTAGGACATATTTATTTTGGATTCACTATTAAACTGAGGGTGCAAACTTTGGTTTCTAAATTTTATTTTATTTATTAATTTTCAAATGTTTTATTTATTTTTGAGGGAGGGAGAGAGAGAGAGAGAGAATGTGAACAGGGGAGGGGGAGAGAGAGAGAGAGGGAAACAAAGAACCTGAAGCAGGCTCCAAGCTCTGAGCTATAAGCACAGAGCCCAACTCAGGGTTTGAACTCACAAACTGCGAGATTATGACCTGAGCTAAAAGTCTGATACTCAACCGACTGAGCCCCCAGGTGCCCCTAACATTATTATTTATTAAATAAGTATTTATTGAGGACATATGCATATATATATAGTATAGTATATAGTATAGGTATGTGTGTGTATATATATGTATGTATTCTACATTGGTATTCTAGATAAACAAGAAAAAAATATGTAATGTTATAAAGAGAATAGAAGGGAACCTTGAGATTATCTTGATCAATATCCTTAGTCATGAAACTGTAAGTGTTGTTACTTTGCAGACTGTAAACTACAAACTCAAGACTATCAGTTGCTCTGAATCCCAGAACAAAGTTCTCACTCTACTATAGTGATTTACTTCAATTGTCAGTGTTTACAAAACTGGGATTCTGTTTCACCCTGTGGATCAAGCTTGTTATAAGTTTAAGTTATTCTCTTTTTTAGTGGGGGGAAAAAGGTGCAGAGTGAAGAGAGGGAGAGCAAATCTTAAGCAGGTTCCACACCCAGTGCAGAGCCTAACATGGGGCTCAGTCTCACAACTGTGAGATCATGACCTGAGCCAAACCACGAGTAGGACACTGAAATGACTGAGTCACTGAGGCATCCTAGTTTAAGTTCTTTAAGAAAGCTCCTTCACAACTCTTTAAGGAAAATTTTTGCATGAGCTATTAAAATATAAACTGCTAAATATGTATATGTTATTTTCTTCTGAGTGCTACAAAAGTAGTAGGCCCACTTTAAGTCTATTTGATGTATTCTATATAACAAGAATAAGACACACAAGTTGTGTAATTTTATATAACAAATCAAAGGGGAAAACTGGAATTTTCAATTGGAGATCCAATCTGTGCTAGAGGCACAAATAAGAACAGGGAAGAGAAAATGCACAAAGGATTAAGAAAGCATAAAAATGTGAGGGACACATGCAAATTTAAAATTGAGACCTTTTTCCCCCCCTCAAAGAGTCACCCATTGATTATCCAATGAATACCTTTACCTGATGGTGAACCTATGCCATTTGGGTCAGAATTTCATACTAGACAATTTTCAAAGGGATTACCTGCTTTTTCTACAAACATTTTTCTATCTTTCTAGCTATAGATTTTTATAACTGCTGTTCCCAGCAAAACATGTAACATTTTGCCACAGAATTTTACATTTTCACACTTCCCACTTGCATAAATATTCTCCTTTTGCATTTCTTTTAAGGATATTCTTCCCATAAAACTCATTATTTGGGAAAGTGTTTTCATATTAGTACTGACTAGAGGCAAATATTCTGTTCATATTTTTTTCTTTGGGGGGAGATACAGAGGGTGAGAGAGACAGAAAGAGAGAGAGAGGATCTTAAGCAGGCTCCATGGCCAGCAGAAATCCCAGCCCGGGGCTCCATCTCATGCCCATGAGATAATGATGTAAGCCAAAATCCTGAGTTGGATGCTTACTCAACTGAGCCATCGAGTTGTCCCAGTTTTTGTTTTTCTTTTTCTTCTTACCTAAAAATAGGCAAACTTTATAAGGTTACAATGATCTGGTTTTTGACAACTTATCTATCTGTGAAAGAAATGTTTTTTTTTAATGTTTGGATATATAGTAAGACACTAGCTATTACTTATGTAGTGATAATAATTTCTATCACCTATTAAGTGCTTTCTATCTGCCAATCACAGTTTCAAGTAATTTTCCTGTGGAGCTCATTTAACTTTTATAACGATATTCTTTTTTAAAAAAAACTTAAAAATGTTTATTTCTGAAGGAAAGAGAGAGAGAGAGAGAGAGAGAGAGAGGCAGACAGAATGTGAAGCAGCACAGAGCCTGAAGTGGGGCTTGAACTCATGCTCCATGAGATCATGACCTGAGCCGAAGTCAAATGCTTAACTGACTGAGCCACCCAGGTTCCCCTACAACAATATCCTGAAAAATGTATTACTATTACTCCTATTTTACAAATAAGAAAACTGAGACTTGCAAAGGTGAAGTAACTTTCTCATGAGCACAGAGGTAGTAAGTGGCAGAACAGATATTTGAACCAAAACAGTTTGGCTCTAAAGCCTGCACGCTTCAGTGTCTGCTATCTGACTTTCCATTTACTCTATTTGCTTAAGCCAAATAAGATCCTCAAAAAGATAGGTTTACATGTTATTTTACTATAAGAGGCATAATTTATCTTGTATGCTTATTTCCTGATTTTAGAGATTTCTTTAAATTTTGTACTTTAACATGTAGGCTTTTTATAAGATAGAGATTGTATATATGTTATACACGTATGTAAGATAGTAAAAAGACAAACACACATGTTATAGTTTGAACACTTGGAGACCATACCGCATATAAAGTTTTTCTTTTTAACTTTTCTCTTCCCATGTCATAAAGTTAAATAAGCATTTCATATCATTAGATACTAAAAGTGAAAATAAGATTTAGAAGCTACTTAGAAATTCATTACATATTTCATAAAACCAGATAGAAAAACTCACATTTCTTGCATCTAACTATGATTTTAATAATATTTAAATGTTTATGTTCATCAGTTCATATTCTACATAGATCCCTACAGATATCATTTATCATTTTTGTATGCCTATTGCTCGCTTCCAATTTCTTTTCCTTTGCTTCTAGTGGTGCACTAATATAAAATTTCTTGAGAGATTGCCATACAATATAGGAGTCATTTGCCTGAAAGCAGAAAGAAGAATGGGTCTAGTAGAGTACACTCTGGAACAGAGTGCTAGAATATGGATGCCTAATTCCTTCAGTGAATCCAATTGAAAAAGTCTTTATTTACACTCTAGACTCTAGTCTAGAACAACCTAGTGTGATTAAAGTTTTTTTTGTTACCCGAAATCTCCCCTTGCTTGATTCATTTCTCTTTCTCCGTCCTATGAATCCACTTCCTTATTGGTTTCTCAGGGGAGCACTTTCTCAATCAATCACTTGCAGATGAATTCTCAGAGGTAGAATTAGGTTTGAGGAAATCTTATGTAAACCATAACGTCTTTATATGTAAATCTTTACATACAGCTCTCATAATATTCTCAATATATCTTCCTAGATTTGGGATGACTGTGTCAAAATGAGTGAACATGTTTATGGCCTTGACATTTGTACTAATAGTCATTCTTCCCAGGTTATGAGAATGTCATGCAGCAGTCTCTGCAATGATTTACTGCAACATGGACTGTATAATCTTAGCTAATTTCTAACATAAAATGAAAATTATATATATTTTTTAAATATTATTGGTCATTTCCATGGGATTCTGAGAAGGAGCAGATAATTAGACATCAGAGTATATGTTGTTATTTTACCTGTAATTCCAAAGGTCATGATCAACAGAAAACTTAGATTGGTTTCACATAAATTTCAAATGGAATTAAAAATTTTAGTTTAAGTCAGATATACATCTCTCTGTTTAGGTCTATGATAATAATTGTCCTTTTCAGTTCTCCTTTGTTTTGCTAATAACCTTAGAACTTTGATAGTAATATTTTGTCCTCATATTTACCTTTTCTGTTACACAAATGTTTATTGATTACCATCTATTTGTGATAATTGGTTTCAAAGAATGGTAAATGAGACAGATGTACATCCTACCCACATTCTAATAGTGAATATAGCCAATCACACAAGCAAATAAAAGACAATGTGAGAAGTGTGTTAGGGAGGGAAGTATAGTTTGTTCTAGAAAGCATTTTGTAAGAGATTTCAAAAATCAGAAAAGGAATTTTTGGTGGATTTCTGAATTGAGTGAGGAATTAGAATTGGTCAGGCAGACATAGGCATGGGCCAAGAGGATATATTAAGGGTATTTCAGCAAAATTAAATACTTTGAGTTAAGGAGAATACATACTTTTATGGAAGTGAAAAAATAGCTGTTTTTGAAGATATTCTCAGAAGCTAGTTGATGAAGAATCTTGCAGGACATATTATGAAGTTTCAAATTACACATAAAGGCGTGGCATATCATTGATAAACTTTGGATTTGGAGAAAAAATATTATTAGGCTTATATGTTAGAAATATAATTCAGCTTGATGCATGAAAATTTGATTATAGGTGGGTTAAAATAGGAGAAGGAAGTAAGGAGTTAGAAAGCAGTTAAGATTACTAGGTGAGAAATAACTCAGTATAGATTATTGGTAGCTGCATGGTAGATAGAGAGAAGTGATTAGAAATAAAATGTTCATGGGGGAATCTGAGTGACTTAGTCGGTTAAGTGTCCTGCTCTTGATTTTGGACCAGGTCATGAGCTCATGGTTCTGCACTGATGGCACAGAGCCTGCTTAGGTTTCTCTCTCTTCCTCTTTCTCTGCCCCTCCCCCATTCATCTCTCTCTCTCTCTCTCTCTCTCTCCCCTAAAATGAATAACTAAACTTTTATATGTTTTATTTAGTTTTTGAGAGAGAGAGAGAGAGAGAGACAGTGAGAGCGGGGGGTGGGGGGACACAGAGAGGGAGAGAGAGAGAGAGACAGACAGACAGACAGACAGACAGAATATGAAGACAGGCTCCAGACTCTGAGCTAGCTATAAGCACAGAGCCTGACCCAGGGCTCGAACCCACAAACTGTGAGATCATGACCTGAGCCGAAGTCTGTCAATTAACCAACTGAGCCACTCAGGCCCCCCTAACTAAACTTTTTAAAAAAGGAAATAAAATGTTCTTGGATGCAAAATTCAGGGAATTTGTGGTTGAGGGGTATGGACAAAAATTGAAGAGGAAGGAGTAAGGGATGATATGGAGATCTGTCTTTGGCAATTGGGTGGAAATATATGTCATTCTTCAAGATAGAAAATAGTACAGAAGAATAGGTTTGAAACTGAAGATGAAGCATTTATTTTTCGAGTGTTGGTTCTGAGGTGCTAGTAGCAGTGCCAAGTAAAGATACTCAACATACAACTGACATATAGAACGTGTTTCAACATTCAATTAATTCTGGGATGTGAATACAGGTTCATGAGACATCAACAACATACAGATGCAACTTCAAACAAAAGAGAAAGGTAAGAGCATAGAAAGCATGATTAGAGTTAGAGAAAGAAAACATAGGGTAAGACAGAAACTTGAATTATACAGTATTTAAAATGTAGATTAGGGGCACCTGGGTAGCTCAGTCAGCTGTGTCTAACTCTTATTGGCTCGGGTCATGATTTCATGGTTCATGAGTTCAAGCTCTGCATCAGGCTTTGCACTGACAGTATGGGGCCTGCTTCTCTCTCTCTCTTTCTGTTCCTCCCCTGTTTGTGCTCTCTCTTCTCTCTCAAAATAAGTAAGTAAAATAAAAATAAAATAAAAGGTAGACTAAAAATACTGTGAGGAATAGCCATAGAGAAAGAAAGTATTCTCAGAAAATAAAGTAATTAATGGGGAGGTAAGAAAAAATGACTGATGATTATTCAAGGGGTGACAGTAAAGACTGAGGACAACGGAGAATGTTATTTAGTGGAGTTACAGGGAATGCAGCCCGACTGAAGTGAGTTGCTATATAAATGATAAGGGGTAAGTGGAGATAGTGAATATACATCAAATTTTTTAGAAGGATCACTTTGTAGGAGAGAAAAGAAATATAATCTGAAGCATAGGTAGAGAGATGAATCTTAGAAAGGAAGAAGAATGCCCTTCCCATAACAACCAAAGAAAAAGAGGAAAGGGTAGATTAAGGGTATGCAAAGAAACACATAAATTGACACAAATTGTAAGTTGTACCTTGTGGATTACATTTATTCAATGAATTATACATTAAGGTCACTTGTGGAGAAGGAATGGAAGGAAGAAGGGAAAGATATGAAAAAGACACAGAGGAGAATTAGAGAACTGCCCATATTACTGTTGCAAACTAATTTAAATTTATTTTGGATTCTATTCAAACCCAAATACATTTAGGATTCGGATTTAGATAGGAGAACGTCCTACCCACACACAAGTATAGTTTCCTTCATTATCAACATTACTCACCAAAACACTACTTTTTTTAAAAAACAAAGATGAACCCATATTAACACATAAGAATCACCCAAAGTACAAAGTTTACCTTAGCTTTCACTCCTGGTGTTGTACATTCTAAGAGTTTGGACAAATGTGTATTTTATATATATATGTATCATAATAATATTGTACAAAGTATTTTCACTGCCATAAAAGTCTTCTGTACTCCATCTATTATTTCTCCCCCTCTCTCCCACTCCTGGCCACTATTGATTTTGTCATTGTTGTATAGTTTTGTCTTTTGAATATTCATATAGTTGCAATCATATAAATATAGCCTTTTCAGATATGCTGCTTTCACTTATTAATACACATTTAAGGTTTCTCCATGTCTTTTCATGGCCTGATAGTTCACTTCACCTTAATACTGAATTCCATTGCTTGGATGTACCACAGTTTATTTATCTATTCACCTAGTAAAGGACATCTTGGTTGCTTACAAATTTTGGCAACTATGAATACAGCTGCTGTAAAAATATATACAAGTTTTTATGTGGACATGTGTTTTCAACTCCTTTGGGAAAATATAGAGGAAAATGATTTCTGGATTATATGGTAAGCATATTTGTGGTTTTGTAAGAGACCACTAAACTATCTTCTAAAGTGGCTGCACCATTTTGCGTTTGCTCTAGCAATCTATGAGACTTATTGCTGCCCCACATCCCCACCAGCATTTGGTGTTAACAGTGTTCCAGATTTTGGCCTTTCTAACAGAAGTGCAGTGGTATCTGATTGTTCTCTGAATTTGCACCTCCCTGATGACATATGATGCGGAACATCTTCTCACATGATTAGTTGCCATCTGCATATCTTCTTTGGTGAGGTGTCTGTTAAGTTCTTCAGATGATTTTTTTTCTTGATCTGGTTTTTTGTTTCTTATTGTGAATTTATTTTTATGTAATAAAAGATCCCAGTACATTGAGTTAATACAAATAAAATCCAAAATGATGATGCCTCTATAGTGTAACTTTTCTTATAAGTCTAGAACTGGTTTCATAGTATACAAAATATTTTCCTAACTATTTCTTTTGACTCTTAACAAGAGCTGTGGCGCACTTACAGGGAAAATCTCTTGCTTTGATTATACAGGTAAGAATCCTAAAGCTCAGAGCCTGTAATGTGTCTTTTTATTCATTGTCATTAGAGCCAAGACTCTAATTAGGGTCTTCTTTCAGTTTTCCTAGAGTTAACTTCTGCTCATGTACTTTTATTTTGTTAGATGCGGAGAAGGGAAAGAGTTCAGGAATCACAGAAAAGGTATCTTCAATTAAAATTTTTATCTTATAATCTATCTACACAGGTAATTTGTCTTAGAGTTAATACCTCAGCCCTAATTCTAATGTTGCTACTCTCTGGCTGTGAAACCTTTATTCAGGCACTAAACCTCTCCAGACTGCCAGTTTCCTTAACTAGGCAATGTTAGAGTTGGTGTTGTCAATCTCTAAGGTAACACACAGTTCTGCAGTTCTCTGCCATTCTTATTACTTTAACAAATTAATAATTCCTTTTGTTCATTCTGCCTAGAGCACAATAGCATAAGAAATTCTTAATGCAATCACAAATATTTAAGAAAGAAAAGTCCTTTTGCATTTCTTTTTCAACTGCCAAGATGAGAAATATCATTACCATTAACAAATGTAATTAAATGGTTCATTCACTTCCTCTTTCTCTGATTTTATTGTCTGTTTTTTCTATGGACACAGAAGATACTTTACTTGAAACAAAGTTGGTATATTATAACATTATTCTTACTTAAAGTTAGAGCAGAACCCTATTCTTTGCTCCTATTGCTCCCGTTTTCACTCATAGATTGAAACAAAAAAAGCCTTCTATTGGTCCTAGGTCCTTGATGGAAGAGCAATATTGGGGTAGTAAATGAACAAAGTCTGGGGAAAAAATGGTCATCGCTCTGGCTCAGAGGTAGATTTACCATAAAGTTAATGAGCTTAAGCTAATGGATTTAATTTACTTAAAGCTTAATGAACCTTCACAGAGGCTTACTAGCAAAAGTCCCTTCAAGTTGCTGGGGAGGTCTTAGCAACATATTCATTCATTCTTTTTATTAAAAAAAATAAATGGAGCAACAACATTGTATAAATATAATGATTCAGACAAAAACTTATTCATTCCTGCTCTTGCAGGTTACTCATCTGGACCTGTGCTGAATTCATTTAACTGGTAGTCCCAACTGGATGATAACTGAGCACTGACTTGTCTTTCCTATGGTTCCCCATTGGTGACAATAAATGGTTGTTATTTGAGTAAAGGCTTATCATCTCTTAATCTCATGCCTTTCCTGTTCCCTTGATCAGTATCCTCTTTGTAACTAGTCCACGATGGCTTTTATTTTGGTTTTCTACAGGGACAATAAAACTAATAATGGTTACTTTATCTAAAGTTTTATTTTTTTAACCTAAGCCATTATGCTTATTATGTATGTCCTACCTTTCCATTCTTATTCCATACTTATCCTCTCTACTATTAAGCAGTGGATAACATATTTTGTAGTCTAAATTAGGAAAGAAAATATTATCTTAACACATGTAGGGAATTTAATGTAGTATCTCCTTTGATTTCTAATGATTCTTAGAGTATTTAAAGAGAATAGTCTAGTACTGCTGGATTATACATATACATTCCCATGAATAAACTACCTAGTTGTCCCAAAAACATTATTCCTTAAGATCATATGGTTGACCTGAACTTTACTTAAAGTTATTTATTTAAAAGTTTTCAGTGTTATGGGGATATTTTCATTTGATGTAAAAATAAACAGAACTTGTTTTGATTTACCTTACTCAGAATTTTTTATTTACCAGCATAGCAGAGATTATGAGAATATAATCTCTCCATTTTGCCTGTTCATTTGGCCAAAACAGTCATTTATATTCTTGAAGATACTTAGAATCTTGGAGATTTCATTAAACTTATGAATGCTCATGAAATATCTCAGATGCTTGGGCACAAAAGATATTTATTCTACATAGTTTATTTTCTAGTGGCTATTTTCATAGCTATGACATGGCATTAAATGCACAATTATAAAAATAAAGAACAGAAAAATAGTATCAACAATTAAAAAATAGATGAAAAGATCAGTATGTTTAGGGCAGTTTTGTATTTTCAACATAAAAGGCAAATTATTTGGATAAATAGATACACAATTGAATATACAATTTAAGTGTAATGTTTAATTGCAAAGTGTAATACTGTATCATTTAAAAACACTAAATAACACTGGATTTATTTTTTATTATAGCCCACTATTCTAAGTAAGACTATTACTTACTTAAATAAAATGCATTACAAAGAAATATATCAAAGAAAATGATTATCACAAATGAGACCAAAATTAAACCCAAACAAAAGTAAATCAGTTATCTTACATTTCCCTTACATAGTATTAGTATTTCCATTTGTCATTTAATAAAAGACTTCTTTCATGGAGATTGTCTCTCAGTTTATTATGCAAATAAATATACAGTTAGTTTGGTTTCTAACAACCTAGGGTGTGCTGGCATAATATATGCACATTATGCTTCTACAATGAAGGTAATTCAGTCATACAATAGCCTACTTCCCAGAAGAATAATGACTTATAAAGGACAAGTTATGAAGAATGTTTATTTAACTTATTCTACAAGCTGTTTGCCCCTTTTAATTAAAAAGGGTTGGCATAAAGTGTTTCTGATTTACTTTAGAGTTGTAGAAAGTAATTAGATTATATTTGTAAGGATGATCTATAGATTAGGGATGGTAAGCAAGGGTCAGAATGGTAGCCAACAGATTTTCCACTGATGTGCAGAAATATAAAAATGAATAAATAGTTGACCCAAAGCATAAGCTAGAATATGAGATGAATATTAAATGAGATAGAACATAATTAGGGCCAGACTCTGCCCTCTTAAATGAG
>PJEM01017296.1:0-22621 GCA_004023845.1 Helogale parvula | reverse complement strand
GTGACCACAGGGAGCGCAACTTTGTAGCCCCCAGCCCGCCCCGCCGCGCGCCCCGGCCGCCGCAGCCCACCCCGCGGCCTCACCATACAGCCCCCGGGGCCCGCGCTGCCCCGTGGCGGGGTCGGGCGCCGTCCACATGAGCAGGGGGCTTTGCGCGCTGCGGGGGAAGGCGGGGTCGGGCCCCGACGCCAGCTGCCCCCCGGAGAAGCTGCGCAGCGCGTCGCTCCAGGAGTGCGAGGAGCCATAGATGGCGCTGCCGTCCAGCCAGCCCGTCACCTGGTTGGTCTGCAGGGGCACCGGGAGGGTGAGCCCAGGGGGAGCCGCGGTGGAGTGGCTGAGGCGGGTAAGGGGGTGCCAGGGGCCAGCCGAGCATCGGTAGGGAGCGGGGGGGCGAGCCTCTCCCCGCGCGGCCCTTGCCAGCCCACCCCCCCGTGACCCCCCCGCCTCGTCTCACCAGGTCCCGGGGGTTACTGGGGCTCTGTCCTGTCTCGGGGTCCCAGCGGCTTCTCTGGAAGGGTAGGACCACGTCCCCGCGCTGGTCAGGGTCAAACACCGGGTCCCCGGGCGGGATGCGGATGTTGAGGAACTCGGCTGGGCAGCCAGGTGTCTCCACGCTCACCAGGTCGGACAGCAAATGGTAGCCTGTCAGCAATGGGGACCAAACTGATGAGAATCGCCAGTCCCCGTGGGCAGGGACTATCTCTTTGTTTCTCAAGAGTCAAAGACATATAGTGCCAGCTCTGCCGCCAGCTCCAGGTCTTTTTTCTAATTTTCAAGTGGGGATATAGTACCCTCTCCACGGAACATTGGTGTGAGAATCCAAATAATATAATTAAGATAAGGGCTCCCCCAAACCAATTTCTACCTCCCACCAGATCCTGCCTCCCCCCCCTTTTCTTTCGGAGGAAAGAAGATATAATCATATAAATAGGAGGGCGTTGGCAGGGGACTCAGCTCCGAAAAGCTTTAATGGCGGTCCATTGATACTCGTGGGTTTGCATTAAAGGGTAAGAGAAAGATTAAGGAAGCAAATATCCCTAAATCGACACCCCCAAATCCCCCAAGATAAAGAATGCCAGGAAGAGTTGCTTAATGAGAGGTAGAGATGGCTGGGAGTTGGGTCAGCCTCAGGGCGGCTCTCGAAGGCGTCGAGGGACTGACTGCTCAGCCCCGGTGTCCCCCCCTTTGGTGTCTCACCAAAGAAGACTCCCAGCACTGTGCGGTTGCGGCGGGAGGCCTGCCCGGCTGTGCCCCGCATGGCGGCGTCGCTGAGTCGGCGCGAGTTGGGCAGCAGCGGCTCCCCCAGAGCCTGATAAACGCCATCCGCGTAATTGGCTGGTACCAGGCGCTGCAGTCGGAAGCCTGTGGGAAGGAGGGAGCGGGGTTCTGTTCGGGCACTCCGTCCCCAACAAGCCCACAAATCTCTCCTTCCGCCTGCCTCACTGACGAGACCCCTTTCCGCCAGGGTTTCCTGGGCCCGGGGGTGCATAGGAGCTCGCTGCTCAGACAGCCGTGCGGCTGGCGGCGCGCTCTCTCTGCTTGTCCGAGTCAGATATCCCGAGGCCGGCCCTCCTCTAGCCATCCTCCCCCTCACCCCGACCCCGACCGACCGCTGGACGCACCAGCTGCGCCGAGCTCGTGATGCCTCAGGTTGTTGAACCAGCCGTCATAGCGCTGCACTTCCCAGGACAGTGCAGGTGAGTCCTGGCCGCCTGTGGGGCAGAGAGTGGTCCCCTCAGCACTGGCCTCCCTGCGACGACTCGGGGACCCGGCGGCCTCCGTCAGTGCTTCTCACTCTCACTGAGTGTACCCAATCCTACCCAAGAGGCGACACCGCCCGGCGTTGAAACTGCGCTAGCTAGTGTCCCATCCTGCTGAGCTGCGCTGCGATTTGACCAGTTTCGAAGCTTGCCTGCGTCTGTTTCTTCCTCCGCCCGCAGGAGGTACTGGGCGACTTCGCTAAGCTAGGGGCACCAGATACTTACCCGCTGGATCCAGGGATGCAGTCAGCAGAGCTCCCAGGAGCACCACCACCTCTGGGCTTGCACAGAGCATGCTGACCCTGCCGCCTGGGAAGTGGGAGGTGATCCGTGAGGGACAAGGAGCTGGTGTCCCTCATGTCTACAGCCCACACAGGGGAGGAGGTGCCAGCTGTTTTCACTTCTGGAGCAAAGTTCCAGAAAGACCCACATCCCCACGTTGCTCTTTTCAGGACATCTGATAGACACAGATGATGGTCCCTACTTCCACCTAGTGGAAGAACTAACCCCAACCGAAGGAGCCCACAGGGCACTAGTCCTCTGGGGTTTGACTGTCCCAGGCAGAACTTTACCTCCAGCTTTTCAGGCTTTCTCCCCACAAAACCTCGAATCTGCATCCCCAACCCCTTAGTATCTGCTGGGAATCCCCCACCTGCAGCCCTTGATACTCTGCAACGAATGCCTGTGCAAGGACAGGAGGGATGGGAAGATCGGGCCCCAAACTGCAGTTCAGCCTCTGGTTTAGGGCTCCCATTCGGGTCAGAAGTCTTTCCTTTTGGAATCTTTGTTTCTCTGCTCTCCTCTCTGTCTTCAGCTTCCCAGTACAGCATTCCCAGTACAGCACCCCTCCCCTCCCAGCTCTGAAGATCCCCAGCCACCCCGGTGGCACTCTCACCCTCTTCTCTGGATCCTCAAAGGCCAGCTGCCCTCGTGTCCACTCAGGTCAGACTAGTGCCAAGAGTGCAAATCTGGACAGGAGGCTCCGGGTCTTGCTTTGGAGTCAGGGCTCTTCTCATTTGCATAGTAACCTCCGCCCCTTATTTGCAAGTTCTCTTCCCAGTCACACCCAGCTGCCAAGCCCTGACGTCCACCCAGCAAGCTGCCCAGGCTGCTATAAAAGGGGTCCAGATCCCACACCACTTCTAAACACAGAGCCTTGAACATAACTAGTTACAGCCGGTGAGAAATAATTCCTCTCTCCCACCTACCCAACCCTGTTCCAGCCAATCGAGAGCACTTGAAGGCACTTCCTTAGGAGAAAGTTAGGAACTCAAGCTTGTCCAGCCCATTGAGTCCTGTCCAAGAACGCAGGGGACCGGATAAAGAGAAGTGGGACCCAGCCTCGGTTGCCAGGTACCTGCTATTCCCACTCCAGCGGACTCAGCTTGGCCGGGTTGCAGCATGACTCTGTGGAATGGTGAGCTGCCTTTCTACCCCCAGCCCCGGCATGCCCCTGGCATCAGTGTCCCACTGCTCATCGTCATTCTGGTGTTCTTGGCCTTGGCTGCCAGCTTCCTGCTCATCTTGCCTGGAATCCGTGGCCACTCGGTAAGGGGGTGCTAGATGCTAGGGCCTGGGGGTCTTGGGCAGCTTGCCTCTGGAAGACTTAGGACAGGTCATATGGTAGCAAGTGCCTCCTTGGATAGTCAGTCTGAAACACTGAATCAGAGGAGCGTAGGTGGAGCAGATAGAAATCTGGGGCAGCAGGCATACCTTTCAAGGATTGGCGGAGGTTGAGGCCCTGAACAAAACATCCAAGAGACTGACCCCACCTGGATCATTCAAGAGGCTGATGCAGAGAGTTAAGTACCCAGTCCAGCAGTCCTGGGGCTGATTCTAGTCTTCACATGCTGCTGGAGTCTCCCTCCTTCTGTCAGACTGTGGCTGCACTCCAATCTCAGCCTTCAGGTGATGACTTGATGACTGGCAGACCCAGAGGACAGAAACCAGCAGCTGCGACTGCTGTGTTTCACCGTCTGCTGCATAGAGATGCATGTGTATGAGTGCTCCCATCCTAAGGGCTCAGAGACTCCCACACAGGATTCAGAGTTACAGCAGACTGGATACTTTTCCTTGAATTCCCTGCCCCGCCCTGCTTCTAGAACTTAAGTTGTTTTTCAAGTCTACCAGTTCCTAGCCTCCCTGAGTCTTGATCTGTGTTGGTTTCCTTGGGAAACTGGTGCACCTAGGAATATATGAGAGGCTGCATTCCCACCTCCTCTACATGGTGACGGGACCCTGGGGCCACCCTCTCCTAGGGAAGATGACCCCTGCCCGCCTACCACTTCTGGACTCAGTGAGCCTCACCATAGTAGTGACTCGAGTAGGCAGCACGACCAGGACAGGAGCCAGATACTTGGAGGGTGAAGGTGGTGGGCTAGCACCAGGCAGAAAGCCATGTTGCAGGGTACACTGGGAAATGGGACTGGGGCGGCAGAAATGCACTGACTAGAAAACTTCAGAAATGGCAATGGCTCAGAGGAACTTGTACAAAAACAAGACTGACTTCAGCTTCAAAACATCAAGAATGGAACTGGGAAAAGGTTGTGGAGCAAGAGGGGACAGTTTCCAAGGCACTAGAGATCTAGGTGGCATGGGGTCAAGGGAGGTCTTGGGGACTCTAGCCCAGCAGTTACCAGGCCTGACCCAGGTGTCTGTTCCTGCAGCGCTGGTTCTGGCTGGTGAGAGTTCTTCTCAGTCTCTTCATAGGCGCAGAAATTGTGGGTGAGTGTGTGGTGCAGCAGGTAGGAGAGGACCTGGGGTGAGGATGGAGGTGGGCAGAGGGCACCTGGGAAAATGGAGATTTGGGGTTCCTGTCCTGCTCCCTCTTTCTATTCTTCAACTCTTTCTAGTGTCCACTCTTACCCCCCTTACCATGTATACCACATTGGACCCCCAGACCCAGATCAATCTCTCTGCACTGTGTCCTACCTGCCATCATTGCCCTCCCCATTCCATTTCCTCAATTCTCTCTCTACCCCTACCCCTCTCCTCACACTATGCCTCTCCCCACAGCCGTGCACTTCAGCGCACAGTGGTCAGTGGGTGGGGTGAACACCAACACATCCTACAAGGCCTTCAGCGCAGCACGAGTCACCGCCCATGTTGGTCTGCACGTCGGCCTCGAGGGAATTAATATTACACTCACAGGTGAGGGGGCTGGGACAAAGTGAACTCCTGTTTTGGCGGACCCCATGGTTGGGGGAGTGTGGCAAGGACAGCGGGAGGAAATCTCCGACCCCACAGGCTCAAATAGTGTTTATTCCTTTGGGGGCTGTGCTTTCCCCCAACCGCTGTCAAACCGTTTGCTTTCTCTCGCACCTCCACTTTCCTATTCGTGTTTGCTTAGTTGCGGGATCCCCAGCTGCGCGCAGCTCCGTGATTCCGCCACCCATCCTCCCTCCGCAGGGACCCCGGTGCAGCAGCTGAACGAGACCATAGACTACAACGAGCACTTTAACTGGCGTTTGGGCGAGAACTATGCCGAGGAGTACTGGGAGGCGCTTGAGAAGGGGCTGCCCGATCCAGTTCTCTACTTGGCGGAGAAGTTCACCCCGAGCAGCCCCTGCGGGCTCTACCGCCAGTACCGCCTGGCGGGCCACTATGCTTCGGCCACGCTGTGGTGAGCGCCGGAGAGACGCCCGCGTGGTTAGGGGAGGGACGCAGTGTCGGGGTGGGGGCGTGTGAGCCAGCCGCACAGGGCTGGAAATGGGAATTTCCGCTTCTCGAGTCAGAAACTCACAGGGTCCTCCGCACAGACCACGCGAACCCAGAGAGAGCCGGCACAGGCTGGGCGCCCGCCACGCCCCTGGAAAGCTCCCCTGCGCCTTTGCCATCCCAGTCCCTGCTTTCCGGCTAGGGTAGGGACGGAGAGGAGGCGAGGCCGGGGGAACCCAGCTCACAGCGCAGTGGTCCCCTCCGCAGGGTGGCTTTCTGCTTCTGGCTCCTCTCCAACGGGCTGCTCTCCATGCCGGTTCCGCTCTACGGAGGCCTAGCGCTCCTGACCACCGGTGCCTTCACGCTCTTCTCTATCTTCGCCTTCGCGTCCATCTCCAGCGTGCAGCTCTGCCCGCTCCGCCTCGGTTCCTCCATTCTCACCACTCACTACGGAGCTGCCTTTTGGGTCACCCTGGCCACTGGTAAGGACCGAGGAGGCGGATTCTGGGAGGCTGGGGTGGGGACTGGATTTATACGGGTTTGTGCTTTACAGTCAACAAAACGAGTTCACACATATTATCTAATCTGCTTCTCTTAAGAGTTCCTAGAAGCAGGTGCGGTTATGCCCGTTTTACGCATAAGGGGAGGGGACCGTGAGGAGTTCAGTATCTTGCACAGTTAGCATATGAAACTGTGTATCACGCAATCCATATTAGGGCTGTTTCTGCCCTGTGTGTTGGGGGAGGAAATGCAAGGGGTATCCCCCAGGAGATGGAGGGGGGCAGGCCAGATTCTGACTTGGAGCCCTGACTACTCTGTTTCCTTCTGTCGGCGCTGCCGCAGGCATCCTGTGCCTCCTGCTCGGAGTGGCGGTGGTGAGTCTCCACTACTCTTGGCCCAGTGCACTTCGCATTTTCTTGGACCGAACCGTCGAGGGCTATGGTAGCCAGGAGAAAGGGAGCTCGCTTCTCATCCTGAACAACCCATTGCATAAGCCGTTTGGAGCCCTGGACTTAACGACCAATACTAATCTTTGAGGGAAATTCAACCTCAGACTGTTACCCCACCTTGGTCCCCTGCAAACCAGGGAGCAATGCCGGCTGGGGCTGGGCCTGGAGAGTTCCAAGAAAGTCATTGCAGGGGAAAGGGTGGGGAGCCACCAGGGAAACACTGGCGGCCTCAGACTTGCTGCGCTTCTGCACCAGGGGAAAAGTCTCCCAGGGTGACCTGTAAATAAATATTTTTCCTTTTTTTTTTTAAACTTGTTCCCATTACATTTCATGGGTTTCTCAGGCTTGGGGAATATGAGTCCTCAGCGGACTTCTCTGGGTGGGAGCTGCCAAGTCCATGCTCTCTGCCTTGCCACAAGGCTCTGGGAGAGCTCGGGCTCCCTCTAGTGAGCCCAAAGGGGAACCCGCCAGAGCCAGTATCTTCCTGAGCTGCCCTAGCTGGATGGTAGGTAGCAGTGACCAGGCAGGTCCCCATCCCACTGGCCCAGTGGGTTCTCCCTTCATTGGCCCAGGTGAGTGGACCTGGAGGGAATGGCATTTTTGAGGTCATTTACTAACTCCAGTTTATTCACTAAGAGGTGGTATCTGAGGACTAACTAAAGTAAATGTCAGCAAGGCATAAAAAATGTAAATCCTGGTATTAGTTTTTAGGTCCTTGGCAAGACCTACAATATTATGTGGCAAATTTGAGAAGCGAAATTTAAAGATAATTAGTACATGTGGTTGATATCCAGGGACAAGAAGTCTGGTTTCTTCTCTCACCCAGGACTTTCATTGTACCAAGAGATCACACAAGTTGGGGAAGTAAAAGAAGAACAAAAAGGACCCAGAAAAAGGAAAACAAAAAGGATAGGGAAGACCATACAGGTATCAAACTGTAACCTCCCCAACACACACACACACACACACACACACACACACACACACACACACATTATGTAAATGAAGCTGAGTTTCAATAAATGGCACCTCAAAGAGGCAAGGCATCAAGGGAGGGCAGGGTTGTTGTGCAGAAACAGGAAGCATCTGCTTGGTCTTACCATGGAGACAGGGCTTATGGGCAGCTCTAATGTCTGTTTAGCATATTAGGGCTTTTTGTTTTGTTTTTTAACATCAAGAGGAAAAGCCTCTTCTTCCTCTCCACCTATAGATTAGGGCTGGGGGCCTGAAACAACCCATCTTGCTGTCAGTTCTGTCAGGTTTATGAGATTCCAATGAGATCTGGAACCAGACTGGAAGTCCGGGTGGCCACCAGGGAGAAGAACCTTACAGGGTACAGTCAGGCTCTCTGGGATGCTCCTTCTTACAGCATGCCTCCGAGGAAGCCTTTGACAGAGGGATGTCCTGGGGCTCGGGACTCTCAGCTGTGGACCGGTAGCGAGGGCTCAGGAGTCTTCCCTCTTCAGGATTCCAGTCCAGCGCAGAATCCTCTCCTGAACTCTGGTTGAAGAAAGCCTTCAGCCTTTGGGGCTGTATCCTGTGGGCCACTGCCATGGCCAGACCCAGCAGCACACAAAGCAGTCCTGGGGACAAGACAATAGGTGTCTTGCCTTGGTGATAGTTATACCCTCCCAACGGATTCTTACAAGAGCATCAGAACAACTCTCAAGGAACACTGGCATCCCCATTTCAGGGCAACTGGGATTCAGAGAAGTGACTGGCTTAGGGTCATATGGCTGGTGTGGCTCTGTTGTTCTGAGCTTTGATTCTAAAGCCAGTGCTTTTTGAATTACATCTCAGAAGACAGAAAGAGAGAGAGGGAACTCTGAAAACAGAGAACTCTGGTGGAAGGGCAGGGCACAGAGGAGAAGGCATGAGAAAGGGCATGAGAGAACAGGAGAAGAGAAAGACCTGTAGGACAATTTAAGGCCATGTGAGGCAGAGAAAGAGAAGGGTTCTAGGAATGGGGGACACAGAGTAGAGTGTTTGGGGGAAGCAGGAAGGGACAGAAGATTGGAAGATTCAGGAAAGAGCTGGGTGAAGGGAGAGTTAGGGGATGAGGGACACAACAGAGACAGAAGACACAGGGAGTAGGCATCTATGGAGTGGGTAGTGGAACTGGGGAGAAAAAGCCCAGATAAGTGATGTAAGAGGAATGGGGCTTTAAAGGAAGAAAAGGCATCCTGATCCCCAGAGGCAGACCCTCACCCCCTGCCCGTATGGTGGTTCCTGGCCCTCCCTCCCTGGCCCTAGGCCCTCCAGTGTCTGTCTTCAGGGCTGGACCTCACCTGTGGTCAATGTGATCCAGAAGGCAGACCCATGGCAAGTGTGTAGCGTAGCAGTGCCCAGGCGCAGGTGACAGAGTGGTGTGAGTGATGTGGCCGTGGAGAAGAAGAGCAGTCCCAACAGCTGGAAGATGCCTGTGGCCAGCAGCATGTGGCCACCGTAGACCAGCACAGGCATGGACAGCATTACATTGGCCAGCAGCCAGCAGAAGAATGCCACCCTGGAGAACCAGGGACCTAGTGAAGGTTGGTCTAGACACCTCTACTTGGAAAGGCCTGCATGGAGGCTCAAGCACCCAAGAATACCCAGAGATGAGAGATAGGAATTCTGCCTATAGGTTTCCCAACCAGGCCCTGTGAGGCTGGTACCAGCCTGTCCCACCAGGGATTTCCACACGAGTGGAGGAAAGATGGGTAGAAACACTATTCCTGGGTCTAGGCCAGCAGGGCCTCCATCCCACTCTCACCAGAGCATGACTGAGGTGTAGTGTCCTGCCAGGCGGTATTGGCCATGCAGACCACATGGGCTGTTTGGGGTGAACTTCTCAGCCAGGTAGAGCACAGGGTCTGGCAGCCCCTTCTCCAGTGCCTTTGCATACTCCTCAGCATAGTTTTCACCCAGGCGCCATGTGAACTCCTCATTGTAATTGATGGTCTCATTTAGCTGCTCCACCGGGATCCCTGGGGGAATGGGGCAGGTGTGCTCAGCAGGAACCCAACGACCAGAGTGTACATTTGCCTGCATAGGGGCTCATCACATTGGGCAGAAGCTGTTCATCTCTGGAAATTTCCCTTACTACCATCCCCCGCCATCCCGTAGGTCTTTAGACCACACCAAACTAGATCCCAAAGACGCAGCAGAATCTTGTCCCTCACAGGCAAGAGCCATCCCTTACCTGTGAGTGTGATGTTGACTCCTCCCAGCCCAACCTGCAGCCCAACATCAGCGCTGATCCATTTGGAACTGAAGGCCTTGTATGATGTGTTGGTGCTGACCTGGCCCACGAACCACTCAGAACTGAAATTCACGGCTGGGGTTGGGGAGGTGGACATATA
The DNA here is from genome assembly GCA_004023845.1 of Helogale parvula. Classification (NCBI taxonomy): domain Eukaryota; kingdom Metazoa; phylum Chordata; class Mammalia; order Carnivora; family Herpestidae; genus Helogale; species Helogale parvula. Next base: position 12,913 of record PJEM01017296.1, on the reverse strand, counting down.
GGAACTCAGGAAGATCTGGGTATTACTGGGTTAGAGTCACCTCCAAGGGGTGTTTTGCACATAATTATATATCTATGAATTAGCTCAGGGTCTAGCTCATGGTTAGCTTGTCAATAATATGGTTGCCCAAGATGAATAAAGGGGTCAGAATCCAAGCCTTTCCTTGGTCACACTCTGCTTATGCCCCTCCCATCTCCCACACCTCTAGAATCTGAAATTGCTGTAAGGAAACTAGGAGAGGGGAGGTTGGCTGTGGGGCAAACTAGATTGGACAGAGGCAGTTGCCCAGGATTATACTCACCTAGGATCACAGCTCCGATGAATAAGCTGGTCACTACCCGAAGCAGCCAAAACAGCCTCTGAGTCACAGGGTGGGTGGGTTTAGGAAGGAACACCCTCCTTCCAAATCCACCCTTCCTCCTGGGTGTGTGGGGGTGGGGGTTCTAAAACTGAGGTCACTTGGTCAATTGAGACCAAAGTGTCTGCCACGTAATAGGTGCTCAATAATTACGTGTTGAATCAATGAGTAGGGAGCTCCCTCCCGGGGGGTGGGTGACACTTTCTCGGGGCTGGAGTTTCTTTCCTGAGTCTGGTTGTAGTAAGAGAATCTGGCCTCCTCACCTTGAGGCCAAGGTCTCTCTGGGGCTGGGGTCTTCAGGACTGGGTTTGTTTCTCACCATCTTGCCCCGAATGCCAGGGAGGATGATGATGAAGGTGATCAGCGCAGTCAGAAAGATCACAATGAGGACGGCCAAGGTGGTGTCCATTGGGAAGATTGGCTTGAGGCCAGTATAGAAGGGGAATGTGTGTCCAAAAGCAGCCATTTTGATCGGGCTGTGAGGGACAGGCATATGCTGTAGGACAATAGATGTTAATGTCTATGAGCCAGGTACTGTTCTTGGTGCTGAAGAGACAGATAAGAATAAACCAGACCAGTTCCCTCATCTCTGGAGCTCAAAAGATTCTACTGCTACTGCCATTCCATTGTGCCTCTGCCATCCATCTCCCTGTGTTTTGGCTGTGAGGGAATGAAGGTCTTGGCAATACATCTCTGTTGCCCCATGCTCCTTTCCTAACCCTCAGGTCCCCTAATTCAGTGCCAACACTGTCCAGGCTTCTCTGCTTCCTCTGGGACTGCCTTAAGAAATATAATTCTCTTTTATCTCTCTGAGGCCTCCAGCCTAATCAGACAGATAACAGGACATAAAAAGAGCTATATTTACAATCAAGTGAAGGCATAAAGGTGAAAGTTCATACAGATTACAAAAAGATTGGGTTTCCTCCTCGGTCTCCAAAGGAACAAAGGCCAGACAGCTTTGCTAAGTATATAATCCAACGATATCATCAGAAGGCTGATTCCCAGTCCTGGCATTGCCCACACTGCTCTGTCCAGCTTTCTCAAGCACCCTAGCTCATCCTCTGGCAACTCTAGAATAATTGAAATCAATTGAGTTCACCTCTTCTTACAATCAATGATCCCATCTCTGCTCATTTCCCTGTGTGTGATCTGTATTGGGGCCTTGGTTTGCCCAGGAGGTTCCATTATTTATAGTCTGGCCACGTAGTGTCTTGTTAAGTGAAATAGTGAAAGAATAAGTTTGGAGTTAAGCAGCTCTGTGTTTGCCTCTTGCAAGTTACTTGACCTCTACAGACACTTGGTTTTATTAAAAAGTAGGGATGACAGTGTTTACCTCACAGGGTCATCGTGAGTGTGAGACAAGATTATGTATGTAAAATGCTAAGAATGATACCTGAAATAGAGTGACATGAATAGATAGAAGCTACCAGATTGGGAAAGAGGGGACATCTTAGTGCTCCATTTATCTCCTTATCCAATCCTTGTTGGAGAGAACCCTGGGCTGGAACCAGTTCTACACTTATTTTAAAACATTAGACAGGCAAATCACAACCTCCCTGGTCCTTGGTTTCCTCATCTGCAATTGTATATGATCTCCATGTTCCCTCTAGTTCTAAATTCTGTGATTCTTCTATATTACCTTGTGGCTCTCAGCCTTCCACTCTCCTTTTAGGCTGGCAACTTCCTATGCTATCTCTGGGGGGTAGCATAATATCAGGCAAAAAGACAGACAGACAAACAGTTTAATCCTGTCTTTTAGACAAGTTATATAAGCTCTGAGCCTCAGTTTTCCCATGAAATTTTGTTTTTTTCTTAACCCTTCAATTCTTCCATTCCAGAGGAATGGGTATCTCCTTGCCTGCCTTCACAACCACCATTCCCTAGTCATTCCCCATTCTCTATACAACATGTCAGCTTCTCTTTCTCTATTGGCTTTTTCTCTCAAGGACATGCTCAAATTTCTCCCATCATAAGAACAAAAGAGAAGGGACTCTCTCCCTTGAACTTCTCGGTCCCCTCCAGCTACTGTCTTATCTCACTCTGCCCCTTTCACGCCAGGCTTTTGGGAAGAATAGTCTATGGTGGTATTTCCACTGCTTTATCTCCTCAACCCATTGCAATCTGGCTTCTCTCCATTTCCATTTTCTCCATTAGGTTGCCACATGCTAAATCCAAAGGGAAGATTTCACTTCTCATCCCTCTTGACCTCTCTGTGGTATTCGGCATTGTGGACTGTTCCTTCTTTCTTCAAACTTGTTCTCTTTGGATCTCCATGACACATTGTTCTCCTGGGTCTCCTGCCTTTGGCCATGACTTTTGTGGCTCCCTTGCCAGCCCTTCCTCTCTCTGAAATGTTTCTGCTTCCCAGGATTCTGTCTTGGCTCTTTTCTTCTAGTACTCTTCATGATTCCCTAGGCAAACTCGTCTATTCCTGTGGCTGAGGCTTCTCAAATATATGTCTCCAGATAAACTCTTCCCCGGGCCAATCACCCCACTGACATTTTCACTTTGCTTTCCTTTAGAAGCCTCAGATTTAACAGGTTCCAAACTGAATTTACTGTCTCTGCTCTGCTTTTTATTCTGTTTTGATTGTCTCTTTGATGGCATCACCACTGTATCAATAAAATAAGCCAGAAAGCTGGACCATCTTATCTCCTAGATGGTTTCTTCTTGAAACTATCCATGAATTTCCTTCTCTACTGCCCTAGTTCAGCCTTATTCTATCTTGCCTGGTGCCAGAACATTTTTTTTTCTAACAAGGAAACAATCACTTCATTTCTTTGCTCTGAGTAAAACCTAATCTCACAATCACATACAAAGTCCTTTATGTCAGGATCTCACCTACCATTGCATCTTCATCTTTGGCTCAGCCTAACCTCTAGCAATACTGAACTATTGGCCTCTCCCTGAATCTGACATACTCTTAACTCTTCATGCCTCTGTATATGCTATTTCCTCTGCCTGGAATGCTCTTACCCCTTAGAAAACTGGTTTTTACCCTTCACGTCACACTTGTGTTACCTCCTCTGTGAGGTTCCTATGACGCCATTGGGCCAATGTAGATGTTCCTATCTTTAATGTTATGATTGCATTTTGAATATACCTCCATGATCACAATAATCACATTGGATTGTAATTGTTTGGACATCAGTCTCCCTATTAGCTTCTAATCCCCATCTTTGCATCCCCTGCATGAAGCATATACTAATCAGCTTGTGAGTTGAATGAATGAATACGTATGAATGAGTGAGTTCCTCTCCTCATAGGCGGCATCCTCCATTTCACACACAAGAGGGAGCTATGCTCCCTCTGTGCCCTATACAGTATTCTATTCTCATTCAATGTTAATTGAGTGTCACCAATATAGGCCTAAGCATTGGGCAGGAAGGGATTTGACCAACCCTGTCAATCTTTAGTGCTTTCACAAAATTTTCAGAAAGCCTCTTCAAGTAGTTGGAATCCAAAGCATAAATGTTCATGTTTAACTGAATCTGAAACATGTTTCAACTCTAGCTAAAAATATAACTAAGAACTTGTGGATAATATGTGACAGTGATACTTATTTTACTCATTGGTCTAAGAATTTTTCCTTTATGACACCTAGACTAAAGCCATTACAATTGTGATGGAAGGTTTTATGTTTTTAAAAAGGCTACAAAATGTAGAATATCTTGGTTAGTAAGGTAGGAAGATAAAGCAAGTTTCCTAATACTATGAATACATGTTATATGCTGAAACTTCAAAAACAAATAGTTGCAGTATAAGCAAGTAATAATAGCGTAATGTACTTTGGTTAGCGTTACATTATCAGCATTATTCTTGCATATATTTTAGTGGGAGGTTATAAAATACTTTACAAGAATGGCTCACCTCCATTAATGTGGTGCTTCAAAGAAACAGTAACAAAAGTCTCTCTGTATCTTAAGTACAGAAGGACAATGTTAACTTATTTCCAATTCACCAAAATATTTATTAAAGATGACTAAAGCAAAAAGACAGTGAATAAAATTCTTCTTGCTTAATTTAAGGAATAGGTTTTCCTTAATCTCCATTGCCTAAACTAAAGTTAATTTTGGATGACCCTGATCCCAAATTGGTTTTAATAATTAAGCTAACAGGTCTCTTGCATGAAGTGGTGGGACTGAAATGACAAGTCACCACACCCAGCAATTCTGCTTTTCCTACAAAGCTTTAATTTCCCTCTGGAATACCTTCCTCCTTGGCAACCCAAGGAGGGTCTGACAGTAGAATTTCTTCCAATCTGAGAAAAATCTCTTGTCAGTCTTCACTCACTTCTCCCCTAATTCACCACCATGACTCCTATTTATACACAATGTATACTGATACAAAGAAGCACAAGATAGTCAGACATACACCTACAATTTCAAGTAAACAGAAATACAGATACAAGAAGAAAGTACTGCTTAGTAACATAGAGAGCTAGGTGCATAAACCCTCAGTCAGAGGCCCCTGTGACAAAACTGAGGTGCTTTGTCAATGGGGTGGGCCAATCCCGACACTCTGGGGTCTTCCTTTCTCACTTGGCCTAGAGAAGTAAGGGACACTCTCCCCCCCCCCCTTTCTGCACTCCCTTAAAATACGGAAGCATTTTTAATGCTTAGTTGTGTTTCAGACATAGTTACCCAATCTTTACCTATCACAAGTTGAAGTGGGGTTCCTGTGTGTGTTATAAGGGGTGGGCAAGAAATAAAGTTACATATCTTTAAGAAGATTCAGCCGGGTACAGCTGGTCTTCAGCATTCAAAATTCTTATGTACTTTCTTAAGGCTCTGTGGCCTCTCTTCTACCTTCCCCCTGTCCACCTCCCCCATCTTCTGGAACTCAGAAATACTACTAATTCTCTACGAAGGAGTGGGCGACATGGTCGGAGTTGCCAAGAGCGCTGACTGGTGATACACAGCTGCTAGAATGTGATTATTTTGTTTCTCTGGTTGGGGTTGATCCCATTAAAAGTTTACAGCTCTGGCTGGCGAGAACTGTCAGGAGCTCCTGTCCCAGCCTCTTCTCTTCAAGAAGGTGTGTGGGCATGTGTATATTGTTGCACTAAGGAAAGAATTAAGCGAAGAAACGGAAGATCTGAGAAGTGGGTTGAAGATCTGAGAAGTGGGTTGAGGGCTGGCTGAGGTAAGTAAGGAGCCCAGGGACGCTGAATCATGCAAGCCAAAAGATCTAGGATCCAGGCAGGCCGAGATAAGGATTCCTTGTCTGTAGGCATTTTGTGGCCTTAAGTGGTTTTTCTTGTCTCCTCTTCTTACCAAGCTTTCTCTTTGAGTAACTCCCACTTGGTCTGCACTTGCTCCGGGTGGACGCTGGAAGTGCGCCCCTAGGGGCCGGGGTGGAGGCGGCACTCCAAGGCCCCCTTCAAAACCCACCGCTACCTCACCGCCCCCAGCAGCCTCATCATCCCCGCCATCCACACCCGGACCACTGTCTCCCTACCTACGCCGCTTCCACACAATGCGTGCGTGGCAGGCTGCGCCGCTCCCCTCCTCCTGGTGGAACCTCCCAAGCAGCCGTCCTGGGGGCGGGAACGAAGTCCAGACGTTCGGTCACCGGTAGCGCTCCTTTTCTCTCGGCGGGGCTCGCTTCCAATCCTACTCTCCTCTCCTAATTCACTTAAGGACCAGGCTATGACCGGACAAACCGGGTTTGGGATGCTTCCCCGCCCGGCACTCCAAGTAGCTCTCAACCTTCTCAGACCGCACCCGAGGCTCAGAGGCGCTGCCTCCCGCCCTCGGTCTGGGACAGAGGAGGGACCGTGAGCGAGAGCCGTCCCATGCGCTGCCACCCCTCCGGCCCCTCCTCCCCCTGCCCCCTGCCCAGAACCCCCCCGGGCAACTCCGGCACAAACCTAGCGGTGCAGTCCGGGGACCGGCAGGGCGCGGGCGAGGCTGGAGAGCCAGAGACCCCGAGAGCTCACGAGGACTCCGGGGAATGGTGGCCACAGACACTCTCTGGGTCTTAGGACGAATGCCTTGCCCGGAAGCCTGGCCTGCGCTGCGGGCGTTGACCGATCCTCTTGATCTTGGAGCCCCGATCCGACGATATGGAGAGTTTCGGGGAGGGCCTCCCTCGCCCCACCCCTGCCCCCTCAAGGTCTTCCGCCCACTCCCCAGCCCTAGCAGACTTTCCCTTTTCGCTGTTCTTGTGGCCTTAGTACCCGAGCCCTCGCCACTGACGGGACGGCTCCCCCACCTGAGCCCTGCGCGCTCGCGCCGTCTCACCTGGCGCGCTCCGGTCCCTTCGGAGCACCTCCGCGGGTCGCGGGCGCGCCCGCCGCCTCCCTTCCCACTCCGCCCCGCCCCTCCTTAGAACTGGGACGCGCCAGCCCCTCTTCACCCCCGGCACCGCCCGCCCGGCGCAGAGCTGCAGAGGGAGCCGGCCGGGAGCGGGCGTCGCGGGCCCCGCGTAGAGCCAGGAGCCAGCCGGCCCGCACCTCTGGGTCGACGGACGCCGCGGCCGCAGGTCAGACCGAGTAGGGCTTCTCCGGCCCGCGGGCCTCGGCGCTCAGGGGGAGGGAGCGCCACCGGCGTGGCTGCGGCGGAGAGTGCCCCAGCTCCGCCACGCTTTTTGAGGGAGGGGAATTCTAGCCCTGGCCCCCCACCCCTGCGCCTCCGTTATTAACCTGAGGCTAAAATGGAATCTGTTCCTACCTATCCTCCACACACCCCACCGCAAGTTTTGGAATCTTGACTGTCGGGTGGCCTAGTTTGCTTGGGCCTAGGGGATCTCTCAGGAGCTCTTCCTCGCACCAGCACATTATGCCAGGGAGGGAGCTTTGGGCTTTTAGAGTCCAGGCTTCCCCCTCAGCCTTCCCTTGGGACCAAGTGGAATCCCTATGGCCTTGGCTCATATTTCCCCCACCCCAGGGTCGCCATTCTAGGACGTTAGACTTGAAAAGTAGCCGTGTGGGTTAAGAACAAGGTAGGCCTGTATTCTCTCCCTGGTTCTGCCACTGCCTGGGGCTTCACTGCCTTGTCATAAGGTTATCCCTTCCACTCAAGGTTGTTAGGAAGTTACTGAACCAATACTGCTATATAAATCATGTGGCTCCCCACCCACAAGGAGTGACTGTTAAGCATGCTCACATTCCTCTTCAGGTGATCCCCTGAAAGCTCATGGCATGCTTTTAATGGGTTGAGTGGTACATTGGTATCTGGGGCCCAGGATCCTGAGGACATAGTGGTAAGGGGGAAGGGGCAGGGCATCTGAGATCAGGGAAGGACCACTGTGGCCATTCCAACATCCTTATGGCTTCAACCATTTAGGGCCCTGCCCTTCACAAACTATCAAAGACCACCATCTGGACAGTCTCAGATGGAGTGGGTGATATGCTGAGCTTCTGAGTTATGGCAGGGCCTAGGGTTTTTCATTTGTTTCATGGGAGATGGCAAGTTGGGATGAGATCACCGTCTAGGGCTCCTCCTATGAGACTAGACAATGTTTTCAGGAGTCCTGAGAGTTTAGTTGAGATAAGGCTTTCTCTGAACTCCCACTTTCTTCCACTAGATATTCCCCAGCCCCACCCCGCCCCCAGTGTCTATGCTGCCTTAGAAGGTCTTCACTGGCCTTAGACACTAGACACTAGTCCCAGTTTGAGTCCCCTGCTGCCTGTTTCCTGCTGTCCCTGGGTGAATGATTTGTTAGCCTGGAGAGAGAGAGAGAGGGGGGGGGGAGAGAGAGGGAGGGAGTGAGAGAAAGCTGGCACTGAACACAGGAGCACCTGGTGCTGCATTTTTGAGCCTGCCTAGAAGAGCCGAAGTTCCAGCTCACCCTTTCTCTATATCACATTTACATAACACCTGTCGCTTTTCTTGCTTTGAATTCAACCTCATTCTCATGTCTGATTCTGGCAACTATGCTAGGAGGTAGACAGTTCAGGCATGTTTACTCCCGTAGCTGGAAGAGGAAACCAAGGTCCAGATCAGAGACGTGACCTGCCTAAGACCACACTCTAGCAGCAGCCCAGTGTCCTGTCAAGCAAGGCTCTGTTCAAGGAACACACACATCGGGAAGCTTGGACAAAACAAGGTTTTTCAGTTAGTCTTAGAAGGTAAGTGTAGGAAGGCAGAGATTTCTGTCTGCTTTGTTCATCACTTAATCTCCAATTCCTAGGTCAATGCCTGATACATAGAGGATGCGTACCAAGTGTTTGTTGAATGAATGAAAGGCTCTTGGGAGAAACTGAATCTCTTGCTCTTTGTTCCCCACTGGGCCTGAAGAGGCCCTGGCCTGACTCTCCTGAATTGCTGGGACTCATTCTCCCTGTTCTTTTTTCCTAGGGTCTCCATTTTAGGGTGTCCTAACACCTAAGCCCTATTATCACTTTCATCATGGGCTTCTGCCTGGCTCTGGCTCTAAAATGGACACTCCTGGTTGGGTCATGGACATCCATGGGTGAGTACAGATTGAAGGAGAAGTGTAGCTAGGAGCAGAGGACCCTGCTGTGTCAGCATTTCCTATTTCATTCTTTACAGTCTGGAGGCCCTTTCTCTCTCCTCTGTCTTCTCTCTTTCTTCATAAAGTAAGGACCCCTGATTCCAAATGGGAAAAGACTGATTAGGCAAAATAGACAATAAAGGATCTTGTGGTCAGAGTGGACACAAAGCTGAAGGGAAGTCGCAAGTGTTTTAAAACAATATGAAAACAACAATAATAACAAACAGACGAACAATTGTTGCTTCCTGTGTGGTCCATTAGATTTTATCTTGTTTTCAGTTTTGGACAGTCTCTTAATAGAACTTTAGGCCATTTTGTGTAGTCTGGGTCTCTGGGAAGGGAAGCAGGCTTAAAGTGCTACAAGTTAGGTTAAAAAGAGCAAGTCCCTTATCAGATGTGGGAGGATAAAAAAGGGGACAAGAAAAGGGAGCAGAGAAAACCTGTGGAATGATTTATTCTGACTGGAGGTGATAGACCCCTGCAGCTTCTCCCACAACAGAGCTGCTCACTCACATTCCCATTCCTTCTAGCCCTCTCTTTGCCTTGACATCGGATTTACTGTTTCTACCCAGCTATTGCCACTTATTCCCAGGAGGCATTCTCCTTTATACCTTCCCCGGAGAGACCCACTTCTCTTCTGCCACCAGTTCATCTTACTTTAGAGATCATGTGTATGTGGCTCCCCTGGTTTCTGCCCCAAGTCCTGGATTCTTAGTTGTGTTCTTTGCTCAAACATCAGGGCCTGAGTCATTTCACCTCTCTGACCTCCTGGGGAGTGAATGTGCATGCGTGAGTGTGCACATGCACACAGGAGTGTGAGGCATAGCTCTCAGGTCTTGTCCTTGGTGTGAGTAGAAGGACAGTCAGAGAAGTGGCTCTCTTGATGGCTGATGAACGCCCTTTTCTTTGTTCTGTTCTCTGAAGTACGTAGGGAGGGAACTTTAGCCCTGTAGCCTCCTAGTTAGGGGAAAGGAATCTGGTCATCTGATCCACTGACCAGAAAGTCCTCTTTTCCACCTCTGATTCTGGACCCTTCCCTCTGCCCCCACTGCCTGAGCTCTTCCCTCCACAATTGAATGCTCCCTCCCAGATCCTAGTTTTTGGAAAGTACAATAGGGTGAATAAGAGGATTTATATGAGGAACATGATGCCTCAAGAGGCAAGGTTATCCCGTGACCAGGCAGTCCCTGATCCCGCTCCAGAAACTGGGAAAGAGACCAGAGTAGCAACGGGTCCCGGAGCCACAGCTCCAGAACCCACACCCTTGTCCTGGGCTCTGCCAAGCCCCTCTCCAGACTGCCCTTTCCCAGGGCTTGGTCACAGAATGACCTCTCCTTCCTTGGGTGGAATAGTGGTTGGCTTTTATGGTGTGGCTGACTCTTGCTCCAGATGATATCTTAGGACTGGGAATGGTTTCTGTCCTGCCGCGTCCCTCTGGGAGCTGAGGTGTGAGAGCAGTAGAAGGCTCCTGCGTCCCCTTCCACATTGCCACTGTTCTCCAGCTTTGTCCTGCTCCCTGAGGCTGTCAGCACACACTGCCCCTGGCTATACTGCTTTAGTACTCCCTGCCATGTTTCCCCCACCACACAGCTTGAAGACTGAGCTTGAGTTTGGATATCACTTTGTCCTGAGTTCTCTCCCTCTGCACCCCACCTTTCACTCTGTGCTTGGGGTCCACCTTCTGCTGCTCCCCTTACCAGGCTCCCAAGACCCATGTCCTGCAGGCCTGCCTGTCCTCCTGTGCACAGACTCGTCCAGCAGCCCCTTCCCTCTGTTCTCGCACAGGAGCCCAGAATCCCATTTCTTGGGAGGTGCAGCGATTTGATGGGTGGTACAACAACCTCATGGAGCACAGATGGGGCAGCAAAGGTAGGTGAGGGCCAAGTGGAGACAGCCCCAGGGTCAGGGTGATACTAAGGGGCAAGGGCTGGCAGGTACCAGCAAAGGCTCCTGGGTTCCCTGTGGTATGGAGGGAAGGAAGTCTGGGAGAGAGGAGGTAAGGGAGCCCCACTGAGGATTTATCCTTGTCTCTACCCCTCCTACTGCAGGCACTCGGCTGCAGCGCCTAGTCCCAGCCAGCTATGCAGATGGTGTGTACCAGCCCTTGAGAGAACCCCACCTGCCCAACCCCAGAGACCTTAGCAACATTGCCATGAGGGGCCCTGCAGGGCAGGCCTCCCTGCGAAACCGAACAGTGCTGGGAGTCTTCTTTGGTGAGGGCTTCCACCTCTATCGGGGGAGGCCAGCAGGGTCAGCTGGACATCTCTGTGTCTGAGGGGCGAGTCAGGGAGTGAGGGAGAGAAGTGATGGAGGGTCTCAGAGATGGAGGGGGGAGGCAATGGGATAGGGTATTGTTACGTGAAACTGAATTTGGCTTTTAGTGGGTTTTGAGCCAAAGGATACAACCAAGCCAAGAATAGAAAAAGGAAGAGTTTTACTTGGAAAAAGTAAAGGAGAACGTAGGAGATATTTCCCAAAGCAGTGTCTTCCCAAACAACAAAACTGGGGAAGTTTTAATCTAAGGGTACATACAGACTCACAAAGGCACTCGTACAATGGGGAATTCAGTCTAGAATTTAGGCAAAAGTCATCTCAGGGTGAGAAAGTTCAGGTCTTAATTGGTGAAAGACACAAGAGCCAGCAAAGGTTGGAATCAATTCTCTGCCTTTAATTGATCTGGTGTCTGAGCACTCCAAGGGGTTTACATCCTGCAAAGGTAACTCAAGAATATGCTTTGGGCAAGTAGTTGTAAATCACAAGATGTCTAGGGCCTAAAATGATTTTTCTTAAATCAAGAAAGCTATGTCTTGTATTTCTTTTTCTGGGGAAGGAAAAGTAGAGGGAGAAATCTGGTTGGTGGAGGCATAAATTTACCCCACGTTGAGCTGTTGATGGGAGTACCGATGGAGGCAGGAGCATAAAAATAATCTGGTAGGGACTCTTGGTGGGATCCTGTTCTCACTCTTCGCCCCTATGGCTCCTAAAACCGTCTCTGGGCAGGGTTCTGCTTTTGGCAAGAGGTCGGGGCGGGGGGTGTCAAAATGGGGGTGCTAGGCCAGGTGACCTGACCCCAGTGTCTGTGGGTTGTTGGCTCCCAGCAGGAATGCCTGGCTGCTGCTAGCCACCCAGGGGGCCTACATTTGATTCCCACTGTCCAGCCTCACAGTGACACTGGCAGGCCCTCTGGGCAGGCTACTCCCAGCTACACGTTGGAGCAGGTGTTCCCATCCCAATTGCCTAGGCACACTCACCAGGCACCTCCCAGTAACCAAGGAGAAGACCAAACTGGCAATGAAAACAGTGTGGACCAGGGTGTAACAAAGGATTGGGAAGGGTGGAGGAGGTCAAGACTTGGACTTGCCCAAAATGTCTGAGGAGTCTTTTGATGCTTAGCGGGAGTGGGAAATACCTGACACAGAAAGGAGAGAGGCAGGCCTCTCAGCTGGCCCTAGCACGCCCTCCCTCACTGCGGACAGGCTACCACGTGCTGTCTGACCTGGTGAGCGTGGAGACACCTGGCTGCCCAGCCGAGTTCCTCAACATCCACATCCCGCCCGGGGACCCGGTGTTTGACCCTGACCAGCGCGGGGACGTGGTCCTACCTTTTCAAAGGAGCCGCTGGGACCCCAAGACAGGACACAGCCCCAGTAACCCCCGGGACCTGGTGAGACGAGGCTGGGGGGGGGGGTTCACGGGGGTGCTGGCAGGGGCCGCGCGGGGAGAGGCTCCCCCCCCCACTCCCTACCGATGCTCGGCTGGCCCCTGGCACCCCCTTACCCGCCTCAGCCACTCCACCGCGGCTCCCCCTGGGCTCACCCTCCCGGTGCCCCTGCAGACCAACCAGGTGACGGGCTGGCTGGACGGCAGCGCCATCTATGGCTCCTCGCACTCCTGGAGCGACGCGCTGCGCAGCTTCTCCGCGGGGCAGCTGGCGTCGGGGCCCGACCCCGCCTTCCCCCGCAGCGCGCAAAGCCCCCTGCTCATGTGGACGGCGCCCGACCCCGCCACGGGGCAGCGCGGGCCCCGGGGGCTGTATGGTGAGGCCGCGGGGTGGGCTGCGGCGGCCGGGGCGCGCGGCGGGGCGGGCTGGGGGCT
>PJEM01017295.1:8052-22714 GCA_004023845.1 Helogale parvula | reverse complement strand
AGAGCCCTCCCTCCTCACACGCCTCTCCACCCCTTTCCTTCAGGGCCTCCCACACCCCACTGTGCCTCCTCGGCGAAATCTTGGCATTGAATACTCCTGATCTACTTCTCTTAGCCAGATCTGCCACTCTGTCCAGCCCAGCCCAGCCCACCTCCGTCCACGACTGTCCTACATTCCAACACTGTATTCTGATATTCTCCCAACTTCTGGTCACTCCTTTAAGGGCTTCTCTTCCTCTTCTCAAGCTGCGCCAATGGGTTTTCAACCGTTAAGAGAAATCTCCGGGTTCCTCTCCCCAGGAAAAGGCAGAATCCTACAGCTGCAATGCTGGGGAGGAGGGGAGACACAGTGCCTTGTCTCTGGTTAGATGGACGCACAGACGAGGGCCTCTCCGGCCCTGCAGTCACCCTGGGCCCTAGATGTGGCCCAGCTGCTTTCACCTCTACACTGGTCCCCAAATCACTGCTATTCAGACAGCTTGGGCTCGGGCTCCTTCCACTCCTAGTTACGGAACATCAGAGGGCTTCTGTCCCTGTGGGTTGTAGTTACGTTACAAATTAAAACAAAAGTTTTTTAGAAGTTTAAGAAGTCTATTACATGTTACCATGAAGAACATTTTTACAAAAAAATAACTAAGAAGTAATTTGATGAAAAGACAGAAGTATTTCATATTTTATTTAGCTTACTTCTTTAATGTCCGCCTCAAGAGAAGAGAGCTAAATTCTCACATCTGCTTCTTTTTTAACTTTTGTTTATTTTGAGACAGAGTGAGCACAAATGGGGAGGGGGAGGGAGGGAGGGAGGGAGGGGGGGAGAGGGAGAGAGAGAATCCCAAGCAGGCGCCGCACTGTCAGTGGGGAGCCCCATGTGGGGCTCAAACTCACGCACCGCAAGATCCTGACCCGCTCTCGAGGCTGGAAGTCGGACACTCAGCCGGCTGAGCCACCAGGCGCCGCGCTCATGTCTGCTCTGCCCTCGGCCTGCCGCGCTGAGGTCCTGCTTGGGTTGCACCAGATGAGGGCAATTCGGTGTCACACGGACACCCAGGTAAAGAGGAAGGAGCATTTCAACAGCCGTTTCAAACACACGCGCACAGTCTTCTCTGGCACCACGTCACAGCCTGCCGAGCAGGTAAGCTTCCTAAAGGGAAGTTCTGATGTGGGATCTGAAACTGTGTCAATTAATCTTTAACGCCAGGACACTGAAATTCCGTGGGGTTTACTGCTTCCTTGTGCTCTGAATGGATCTTTTACAGTTAGCAGCATCGCACACAGGCCACTGGGAAACCACCAGTCAGCTGAATGAAGCAAATCTTCCAAACGTTGACACACTTCATTACATAATATTAAAAAGAAACATTCCTGAGTACCATCACCTACAAGAAAAGTCTTAATTCTAATTTCCATTTGAAAGCTCAAATTTTATCACTGCCAACGATACTGTCAGTAAGGTTCCTTGAAATATCTGGTTCACTTGGTTAATTTTCAAGAAAGCGTCGGCCATACAAATATCCCGTCTAGCCCCTCCCCCTCCTCCCTGGCCCTGGTGCCCCGCGCGCCCGGGAGACCGCCGCTGTGCTTGGGCTGCACCCGCGCCTTATGCCTACTTCCCATTTCGCCTCACAGACAGGAAGAAAACAGGTATCAGGGTCAAAGTTTAATAACATCTACTTTTAGGCTTCCTCCAAGATGTTAAACCGGATTTCTCTAAACCCAAGTTCATGGCGGTGAAGAACACCACGACTACAAAACAGGGTATACCTGGTTTGACACCACAGCCCTGATCTGTGTTAAAGAGTGGCAGTTTCACCTACCAGCGGTGTGCCATCCAGGCAAAGGTCACCGCAGAGAAAGTCAAATAGCATCTTGATGAGATCCCAAGAGGGGTTTCAGATACCCACAGGAGTCCACAGTTCAGACTCTGAGGGGGCACCTGGCTGGCTCAGTCGGTAGAGCACACAACTCTTGATCCTGGGGTCATGAGTTCAAGCCCCAAACTAGGCATGGAGTTTACTTAAGAAAAATCAATTAAAATTAAAAATAAAAATACCTGGGGCTCCTGGGTGGCTCTATCAGTTAAATGTCTGACTTTGGCTCAGGTCATGACCTCATGGTTTGTGGGTTCAAGCCCCACCTTGGGCTCTGTGCTGACAGTTCAGAGCCTAGAGCCTGCTTCAGATTCGGAGTCTCCCCCCACCCTTTCACTCATGCTCTCTCTCTCAAAAATAAATAGTATATGTTTAAAAAACTGTTTTAATAAAAAATAAAAAATAAAAAAAGCACAGGCCATACTTCAAAACCCCCAGCTCCTAGTAATCATGATTTCCAAGTCTTCTATCACCGCCTAAATACTGCTAGCTCTGAAAGGGCTGCCTCCACGCCAGACTACTCTCCAGAGCTCCACACTCACAGACACAGAATCCAAATGTTTATCCCGCGGCCTGTTTCAGAGGCTGGTAATACTGCAGGGCACCAAACTTATCTTCACAGAGCTTAGAACCGGTGGGGAGATGAGCACAAGGACTAGGAAAACAGAGCAGGTTAAAAATGGTAGAGATTAGGGGCAGGGGGGGAGCCCTGAGTTGGTTAAGTGGCCGACTTCAGCTCAGGTCATGATCTCACAGTTTGTGAGTCTGAGCACAATGCAGGGCTCTGTGCTGACGGCTCAGAACCTGCAGCCTGCTTCTGACTCTGTGTCTCCCTCTCTCTCTGTCCCTTCCCCGCTCATTCTCATTCTCTCTTTCTGAAAAATAAAGACTAAAAAAAATTTTTTTTAATGGTAGAGCTTAATGAGATGAGCGCACACACTCTGAGGAGGGGCACACAAAGACCTAAGGCCGGGAGAGAACGAACAAAGGAACCTCTGGAGAATAGGTTTCCAGGGAGAGGAACAAAGCTTGTGAGCTGAGCCACCGTCGCCAGAGGGTGGGAACGCCTGCTGGTGTCCTCGAACCCAACAAGCATAAACTAAACTCACCCGCCGCCCCCCAAACCGCTGCCCAGGTCAGACTCCTGAGGTCATTTTCTCTTCTTACCTTCCCTCCAGCCACCCTGTCTTCAGTCACAAGCTTCACCACCCCAGTGCAGACTCCGTCTCTACACCAGCACCCCACCTGGTATCTCTGACCATAGTCTTCCTTCCTCATCTAAACACATTCCAAGTTCAAGTACCACACCATGGCCCTGATTAGGTCCATCTGCCTTTTTTTTTTTTTTTTTTTTTTGAGAGAGAGAGACACAGAAAGACAGGGTAGGAGGAGGGGAGGGGCAGAGAGAGAGGGAGACACAGAAGCCAAAGCAGGGTCCAGGCTCTGAGCTGTCAGCACAGAGCTCAACACAGGGCTCGAACTCCCCAACCATGAGATCATGACCTGAGCCAAAGTCAGGTGCTTAACCAACGGAGCTATCCAGGCGCCCCTCAATCTGCTCTTTTTTTTTTTTTTAATTTTTTACACTTATTTATTTTTGAGACAGAGAGAGACAGAGCGTGAATAGGGGAGGGGCAGAGAGAGAAAGAGACACAGAATCTGAAGCAGGCTCCAGGCTCTGAACTGTCAGCACAGAGCCCGATGTGGGGCTCGAACCCATGAACCGCGAGATCATGACCTGAGCTGAAGTCGGACACTCAACCAACTGAGCTCCCCAAGCGTCCCTCAATCTGCTCTTTAAAACCCTTTAAAGGCTCCCTAGAGCCCGTGAGGTAACAGTGCAACTCTTTCCTAAGGCTATGACCTCCCCGTGGCCACTTCTCACCACCCTCCAGCCCTTTGGAACTTCCATCCCTGGATGAGCTGTGTTCTTTTTCATTCTGATAAATAATTACTGAGCACCTACCACTACCATACAATAGAGGCTGTTCTGGATGGAGGAGGCCAACCTGTGGCTGCAGGAAAACACAACATCTCTCCAGCCTGGAACACTCCGTCCTTCCCCGTGACCTGCCAACTGCTCAGCAGACACACTCCAAATACAGGGCCCTTCAGGTGTCAACTTAAAACACTTTCTTTTTTTAATGTTTTATTTATTTTTGAAAGACAGAGAGTGTGAGCAGGGGAGGGTCAGAGAGAGAGGGAGACACAGAATCTGAGGCAGGCTCCAGGCTCTGAGCTGTCAGCACAGAGCCCGACGCGGGGCTCGATCCCACGAACCGCGAGATCATGACCTGAGCCGAAGCCAGTCGCTTAACCGACTGCGCCACTCAGGTGCCTCTACACTCAGGTGCCTCTAAACAGTTTATTTCTGAGCAGCAGTCACTAAAACAGCTGCCCCTGTAGCCCGCGGCCCGAGGGCTTCTCCTTCACATTTCTGCTGGTTAGGCCTCTCCTAAACAATGAACCTAGTGAGGCCCCGGGCCACGCCCACTCTCCGGCAGTTTACGGCCTCAGTGCCTACAGACAAGGGGCTGAATAAGCACTTGTTAAACCAATTTCCAGGGACAGTATTTATAAGAATACGTGAAAAATATTTCATTATTGTCACTAATTGACAAATCAAGGGACACCAAAAAAATTTTTGTAAAACAAAAACAGTCGTCATTCAGGGTGTGGTGAAATCTTTTAAGAAATATTTCTGCCAGTTTTCAAAATGAGTTATAGGATCAAAATTCTGCTATAAAGGTAAAAAAAGCCCTTTGAGAAAAGAAAACAATGTGAGAATTCTCCAGAGAAAGTGTGGTGGTAAATAAATGACGGGGATTTGCAAAGTTAGCGGACACATCCGCTCCGGACCCCAGATTAATAATGCTCCTCAGGAACCATTCGGAAGACAGACAAATCTCTCGGTAAGCTCTCTTCTTACGTTCTCTGACGTTCTCTGACGCGGTCGCGGGTCAGGGGAGCCTTACGAAGCAGCAGAAACGGCTACGGGGCGTCCTGCGGGCAAGGCGCTGCTCCAAGAGGCTCACCCGCCTGTCAACCCCTCCATCCTCACAGGCGCCCCAGGAAGGAGGCTGTTATCAAATCATAACCTTTTACCAGCGGCAATACAGGTTCACCTGAATAACCTCTTAAAAATTACCCCAGATAACCTTGCCTTCCTTGATCGTTTACTTTTTTTTTTTTTAAAGTAAGCTCTACCTCCAAAGGGCGCTCAAAATCAACTCAGATCAAGAGGCGTGAGCTCTACCACCTGTAACGGAAGCAGCCAGGCGCCCCACGTCTTTTAAATCCACGATTTTTTTTTAAACCCATGATTGTAGAAATGGTTTTCCCCAGGGTGCCTGGGCGGCTCAGTCAGGTAGGCATCAGACTTCGGCTCAGGGCTGGATCTCACAGTGAGTGACTTTGAGTCCCACATCAGGGTCTTTGCTGTCAACACAGAGCCTGCTTCAGATCCTCTGGCCCTCTCTCTCTCAATAAATAAATAAACTTTATAAAAATGGTTTTCCTCAGAAATTTCAATTTAAAAATTTTTTTTAATTTTAAAAGTGGATACTGGGGCACCTGGGTGGCTCAGTTGGTTAAGCGTCCGGCTTCGGCTCAGGTCACGATCTCATGGTTCGTGGGATCATGACCGTGATCTCACAGTTCAGGGGTTCAAACCCCACATCGGGCTCTGTGCTGACAGCTCAGAGCCTGGAGCCTGCTTCAGATTCTGTATCTTCCTCTTTCTCTGACCCTCCCCTGCTCGCGCTGTCTCTCTCAAATAAATAAAAAACCTTAAAAAAAATTTTTAAGTGGATACTTAAATCTTTAAAGAAAAAAAAAAAGAAAAATCAAACAACATTGCTCTACAAACAGGAGACTTTTCTAGATCACTGGAGTCCAGCGGTAATATCTTTCCGTCGATTATGGTGGCACCTAACCGCCAGGCAGCGCTGCCACAAGAACAGGAGGGCTGAAAGGTTTAGAAAGCTTTTAGCGGTCCACTAAACCTTCTGACCAATTTGAATATCTATAGATTGTCTATACATCCTAAATAAGAGTTCTGGAACAACACTCATAGCTTTAAAAACAAATGGTGTTCCTTTTTCTTTTTTTTCCTCCCCCAGAAGCGTCCCCAGGACGGCGAGTTACTCAGCGGGCGCACCACCACCCCACTCAGACCGCCCGTCCTTCCAGTGTCAGGAACGCGTCCGGCCGTTAGTGAGATGCGTCTCTGGCCTGTTTCAATCTAAGCCTGCTTCTACCCCTTCGCTTTATGTCCACAAAACCACACACACTGGCCCATCTGCTTCATGATTTCTCTAACCACACAGCAATGAGCACGAGATCAGAATTTTTCCCAGGGTTAAAAGAGTAAGATTTAGTGTTTATTGCCTTACTGGACTTACGCTAATAGGGGTTTCAAAATAATACAGCATGCCATACGGTCAAGCCCAGATAATAAAATTGAGAAGATCTGTTACCAATCCACTAATGCTTTTCAAAGCCAGAGTCTGCAGACAGTAAGAATGTAATCCAATTTGGAGACCAACATGAGCCAGAGAAACCAACACGGGCAGAGAAAAAACAACCCAATGAAGACACTATAATAGATGCCAATACCGCAGGTGGAAAATCCAGTCCGTGTCAGTTACTGAAGCATGCACTCGCTAAAGAGCCAACTGACGGTGCGGAAGCCTACGGACGCCCTAAGACCTTCCTCAGAGCCATCTCTGCAGAAATACAACTTTTTCAATCAAACCAGAGAACAACAGAAATTCTCAGCACAGTAAAAAGTAACAGAACAAAGCTTTTAAAAAGTAAGTTAACTCCTGATAAAACCAACCCCTTTCTCAATCTGCCACCACAAGTCTACCAGGTGATTCAAGCTCTGCAGTCAGTCACTAGGCATGAAAAATTCCAAAAAGAAGAGGTTTTAAGTTTTTTAAATGTTTTGAAATTAAAATTAGAGCAAACCTACCGCCCCCCCCAATAGAAGTAACTCAAAATATCGAACAGAGAAATCTCTCCTCAGGGATCATGACTGTCCTCCAACGGACAGTAAACGGCTGAGCCCCTACCTGGGGATGTGAGCGCCAGAATCACCCAGGGGAGAAGATTTGGTCTGACAGGTGTGTTCACTCAAAAGAGCGTCAATTCTGAGTTAAAACCTCATGAACAATCTCCTCTGCACACTACACACTCCAGCAGGTGGAATGGGCCCCACACCGGTTCCCCTGCAGGAAGAAAAGCGAGCCGGCCACAGGCACAGTCACAAAACCTAACTCTGCTTTCCCAAACCGCCACTTTCTCAGAACACCTCGCAGCACTACAACGCCTGGGAAGCCAGGAGCACTGACCTCGGGTCAGCCTGGCAGTCCCACCCCCACCCCCCACCCGTGCAGGGCCTGAGGAGACTGGCCTCTAATGAACCATTCCAGTTGCTCTCCATTTCTGGCCACCTCTAGTTGTTAGAAAGTTACATCAGCCAAAAGCTCCCGTCCAGCCGTGCTGTGCACAGGTTCTCAGACCAGTTTCCTTGTTGGTGGCACCAACTCTGTCCCCACCCACACACCCAATATTAGTAAGGAAGCAAAAAAGGAACTGCCTATTCACTTTCTTGTTGCAATAAATACCTTCCGGAAGAATCTAGAATAGAGTCCACCTTAACAGAATTCAGACTAAGACCTTACTTTCAGATAAAGAACCTCTCTACTCTCAAAAAAAAAAAAAAAAAAATTAAGGCTTCAAATTCAAAAGCAAAGAATTCATGTAAAAATCTTATTGATAACAACACCCTAAAGACCTTACCCACTACCTAGAGTTAAAAGGAACTTCCTACAAAGCTAATACTATTTCCAGTTATTTGCTAATCATAAAAATAATCTACATGTCTTCTTAGTTAATAATCAATCTCATAGGCAGATGCTTAATCATCAAATATTGAGATCACTGTTATGAGATGGATAGTAAAATGAAAAAACACACAAAAATACGCCCTAACTAAAACCACAGATTAAGATGTCTACATCACTGACACACAAATTCGGCCCTGTATTCTGAGGCCGTCAGGGTCCAGCAACTTCCCTTCCCAACATAAAAATTCACATCGCTGTTTTTCTTCAGCAAACGAATCTCACAATCCAAGGCTCCCATAAAGAGGAATTAAGTAGATACAGCCAATACTACTTCCGTACGCTAACCATGGAATTTAAAGGACTTGAGACATGCTTAGATACCTTCTGAATCAAAGACGATTCGCAAGGAAAAATACAGGGGGGGTGTCTTCAAAAGTCCAATGGCTAAGCCACCACCCGGGTGGAATTTTCAGCTCAACTCCTCCCCCACCCCCACCCCCACCCGCCGCCACCGAAAAGCTCGCAATACGAAGGGCGACACTCAGCCCAGGGTCACTTCCTCCCTCCCTCCCACCCTGGCCCTTCTAAATAATGTAAATGGGGCCCAAAGCACAATCGGGGCGCAGGAGGCCGGGAGCGCGCGGCGGCTGACAATGGCAGCGGCGGCGACGCGCCATCTTGTAGCGGGGCCTGGCCCGAGCCATTCATTCGGCGCGGGGGCGCGGGGACCCCGGCCCGGCCCCGCCGCGGGGGCTCCGCCGCCCGGCCTCCCGGGCCCCCCGCCCCGCCCCGCGGGTCCGCACCCGGCGGGGGGGAAACGACGACGGGCTCGCCACGGGGCTGCCTCCCACTTTTCGGCAAAAACGAAAATAGCCGAGGCTCGCACCGTTCGATGCTCCCGGCACAGCTCTTTGTTTCTGCCTTAAATCCACCCCGAGCTGCCGCCCGAGGGCGGCCGCCGGCCGGGCCTCCGCTTCCTCATTTCACTGTCCCCCTTTCTTCATCGTGTCGCCAGCAAACACTAACTTCAAAGTCCCCAGAAAAGGTGTATTAAAAACACAGCGTTTCCCCGAGGCCAGGGACGAGCACCCCCCGCGGAGCCCCGCCGCTCCCTTTGTTCTCGCGGCCCCGACCCCGCCGGCCTGCAGACCCCGGCCCGGCGCACAGCCCCCAGGGAGGTCGGGCCGCATCCGCCCGCGGACCCCCGGCCCCGACCCGGGACCCCGGACTCCGGGTCCCAGACCGCAGACCGCCACTCAGGACCCAGGACCGCGGACCTAGACCCGGGACCCCAGACCTAGAACCCAGGACCGCCGGCCTGGGACCAGGACCCCCCCCCCCCCCGGAAGGAGGATCGCAGACATGGGCCCGGGGTCCCGGCCCCCGCCCCAAGTCCCAAGACCCCAGCCTCCAGCCCCTCCGGCCCTGGCCCCAGGGCCCGAACTCCGGACCCTGATCCCGGCCGGACAGCCCAGACCCCGGCCGCACACCCAGAACCCCGGACCTGGGACCCCGGCCCCAGGCGAAGCCCGCAGGGTCCCCGCCCGCTCCCGGCCCGCGACCCCACCCGGGCGGGGCAGGAAGACGCGGCCCGGCGGCGGGGTGGGGGCGGGGCGGCCCCGGCGGGCGACCGCGGGGAGGGGCCGGGGTCGCCGGGCTGAGGCAGGGGCCGCCGCGCTCACCTCGTCCTGCCTGACGCGCCCGCGCCCCGCCGCCTCTGCCGCCTCTGCCGCCGCTCTGGAGGTGGTCGCGCTCCGGCCGCTCCGCGGGCGCTGCGGGCAGGTGCGCCGGCGAGGCTCGGTCCGGTCCCGCGGCGGCTGCTCCACTCCCGCGCCCGCGCCCGCTCCCGCTCCCGCTCCCGCTCCGCCGCCGCCTCCGTCCGCCCCTCAGACGCCTCCAGCCATCGGGATGGGCGCGGCGGCCCCTGCCCGCAGCCTCGGGAAACCCCACGCCGCGTCACCGCGCACGTCGCGCGCGCGCGCGCACGGTCCGGCCTCGGCCCCTGCGCGCGCACGTCGCGCGCTTCCTCCCTGCGCCCACCTCGGGAGCGTGCGCTAGCGGCTTAAAGGGGCCGCGCCGGCTGTAGGGACGCCCGCCTTGAGAGGACCCCAGGCCGGGTCTGCCCCTCGTCCAGGAACCGCGCGGGGCGCCCTGCGCTAGCTCGGGCCTGCCTGCCGCCGACCCGCTCGCCTCCCCGCCAAGTGGATGTGGGTGGAGGCCGCAGGACCGGAGCGGGGACTCTCTGGACCCCGCACCCCGTGTCCCATGCACGCAGCCCGAACACGTGCCCGTACCTCCGCCTGGCATTCTGTACCCAGCCCCTGTGCTCTGCACCGTGTTTGGCACCCCACATCTGCACTCTCCATGGGAACCTACGTGTGCACACATCCAACCCAAGCCAGCCCTCGGGCCTGGGGTGCAACCGAGCTGACCAAATCCCAGAGGGACCCATGCTCAACCTGGTCCGCCTCTGGAGATGCCCAGCCTCTCCACTCGACGGGGAGTGGACCCCCGCCACCCGGTGGACGTGCCGGTGGGGCTCGTGTAAGCTTGGGCAGGTGTGGGCAATGTGGCCCCGGGAGGTCAAGCCCAAGGCACTTGGGAATGGCCGCCTGGGCAGAGAGGTGTGACAATGGAAAAGAGTGTCAGGAGGGAAACAGATGGTTGACCTCTTCGAACGCCACTGAGAAACGAAGCCCCTCGGGTGGGGTCAGGAAGGAGGACGACATGAGTCATATGTGTGCAGCCTGTGGACACCCCCAGGAAAGTCAGTGGAACAGCACCCCACCACCACCTCTTTCTTTCCAGCTGACCCCTGCTCCCCAGTTGCAACAACCATGTGCCCACGGGCTTCCTCCCTGCAGAGCCCACAGTCCCGGACCCTAACCACCCGCCCCGGCTGCGGGCTCTGCTCCTCCAAGCCTTGAGTATCCTTCCCACAGGAGCCCGGACCTTCCCAGCCAGGTGTGGGCTGTGCTTCCCCTCCCTCCCCCTCCCTCTCTGTGGGGCCTTCCTGTCAGCATTCAAGCATGTCCCCATCATTCTTGGAGCCCTTCCTCTGCTCCTGGCACAGGATGCTCCGGGTTCAGTTCAGACCCTCCCTGCCCAGCCCTGACTCAGCCATTTCTGCAAGAAGTCCTGGTTCCTCTTAGTGGGGAATGGTGTTAGGAAGCCAGGCTCAGGGCTGCAGGTGTGCTCGCTGCTACTGGAGCGCCATTGCTTCAGCAGCGGGGGCCGGGGGGTGTATGTGTGCACACACGTGAAGCACCCCCCCAATGTAACCAATCTCCCATGATTGCTGCCACCCCACCCTCCTCACCCGCATAGGCTCTGACCTCCGCTGGGTCACCACAGTCCCCACGCCAGCAGGGCTGCCCATCTTGCTCAGCAGACATGACAGTTCCCATTGCCCCTCCCACAACGTCCGGGTTCCTCTGCCCTTGCTGTTCAGCACTCTGACTCCTCTGTGCGCCTTAAACATACAGGTCACCACATCCACCCTCTGACCTCTTGCCCTTGTGGCGCTGTGGTCTCCCTCATAACCTCCAGTCACCTCCACAGAGAGGTCTCCCCCGTCTCGGCCCCTTTGTCCTTCCCCAGTGGCTTGTTGGCTACATTTCTCTTCAGAGCTCGTTCCTGAGCCCTCACGTTATGCATTTGTGGGCCGCTTTCTCCTTGCCTGTCTCCCCGGCTGAAGATGGCCCTGTGACTCCTTGCCCACTGCTCTACCTGCCAAGTAGGGCACGAGGCGCACAGTGAGTCCTCCAGGAATGCTTATGGGATGGGTGATGCTCTGTGCTCTGAATGAGAGGGACAAGGCTCAGCATGAGGACCAGAGGGTCAGAGGAGTGAGGAGGGCTGAAGCCAAACGGTCACTGTGTCCAGGACAAGGCGCTGGGGACTCTGCGGCATTCCCCACTGCTCCAGAGGAGAGGTGCGTGATGCCAAGTCGGAAAGATGAGGGTCCTGGTGGGGCGCCTGGGTGACTCAGTCGGTTGAGCGTCTGACTTCGGCTCAGGTCATGAGGTCACGGTTTGTGGGTTCGAGCCCCACATCAGGCTTTGTGCTGACAGCTAGCTCAGAGCCTGGAGCCTGCTTCAGATTCTATACCTCCCTCTCTGACCCTCCCCTGCTCACACTGTCTCTCTCTGTCTCTCAGAAATAAATTAAAAAAAAAAAAAATGAGTGTCCTGGGCTTTGGCAGGTGCATCCCAGAAGCAATGGACCTAAGGCCGTAGACTCAGGGTCAGACCTTCCTCTGAATCCAGCAGGTCTGATGCCAGCCGTCAGTGCAACCTAGGTCCAGGACTTAGAAAAGTGGAAATGTGGAGGGAGAAGAGGAAAATGAGGCAAGTAAGGAGGGGGAAAGGAAGAGGAGAAGGAGGAAGGGGGTGTGAGGGGGGTAGGGCCAGCACCAGAGTGGAAGGAAATGGGCAAGAGAGTGAGTGGTCTCTGTGGAGACCTGAGTACCCCTTTGGGGATGGGAGGAGGCGTGGGGACCCTCAGAAATCCCACCCCACCAGCCGGATCCCTTCATGCCTGCCCAAGGTCCGTGGTGGGCACCAGGCTGCAGGCCTGACGGGGCAGCAGGAGCGCTGGCAGGGCTGGCTCAGAGCTCTCCCATCCCACGGGCCACCGCAAGCCTGATTGGGCCCATCCCCAGTTACACCGAGGCCATAGAGCAAGGCCACACATGAAGACACCAGTCTAGTGCCTGCACCAGCCGTGAGGGTCTGGGTGTAGACATGGAGCCCCAGCTAACCTGAAGGCCTGCAGGGTAGGGCAAGCCCTTCCCTGGAACTTGCCCTGGGGCCCAGGCCTGGACTCTTCCTCCTGTGTATGTTTATGGATGAGTGCGAGGGCAAAGTTGAGGGGAAGGCAGGAAGAAAGGAGGAGAGTGTCCTGGGTCCTCATTCCCAGATCCCGTTCACAGCCCAGGGCCTCAGCCCCCTTCAGTGTACAATCACAGGGGCCCAGGGCCCTTCTCCCGCCTCGAGTCCCCAGGGAGCGGAGCCCTCTTGCCCTAGGGACGCCTGCCCCGGTCAGCGTTCAGGAACCAAAGAGCTTCTAGCTTCCAGCCAGAGCCTTTTCCACCTCGAGTGTAGGAAGCACACTCTGGGGAGCCTGCCCTCTCTCCCCGCCCTCCCCCTCCCCCAGTTCTGCCCTGGCCTTCTGCAGTTCAGGGGCCTATCTGCTTCCAGCACCCTCCTCCATGGGGCATAAATCAGGGCTCATGGTGGCCCTGCTGCCACTGCCAGGAGAATTTGTGCCCAGCTGGCCAAGAATTTAGGCTTCTCCTGATTTCCTGGTGACACTCCCTCCTTCTCTAGATAAGTGGCTTAGAGATCAGCCTGAGGTCCTGAGTCCGCAGCCGAGCCCGTCAGCCGCACCCGGCCCTTGGCAGGGCCAGCCCGGTGGCTGCAGGACTGAGCAGGGCCCAAGGGTGAAAGCAGCTGGCCTGGGGCTTGGCTCGGTGCCCAGCCTTCACCAAGAACCTGGGGTGTGCGACTGCGGTGCTCGGTGCCCCCGCCCCTGTGCTCTTTAGCAGGAAATCGTCTGACCGGAAAGTAGGTCTTTTTAAATGTGAATTATTCACACAATCTGTGCACGTGACCAGGACCCGTGCTCAGGGGCCAGGCTGCAAGCCTGGCTGTGAGGGGTCTCCAGGACTCCCTTCCTGTGGAGCCCTGTCTGTTCCTCCACCGCAAAGCCAGCCCTTCTAGTCAGCGACCCTGGCCCCTGGCCCCGGAGGACAGACTGGGACGAGGCAGGGAGAGAGAGGCGCAGAATGTAGGTAATCCAGAAGTGCCAGATCGGTCTGCAGGCTGCCAGAGGCAGGGCCTGGTGACAGAACGGGGTCAGGAGAATGAGGCAGCTCGCCCCTCCCTCCTTCTCTCAGCAGACACGGCCCCAGGTGTCCACAGGTACTGAGAAGACTCAGGTCCCTGACCACGGGCCCACCCAGATATGGGTGCTTGAAGGGAGGGCCTGGCTCCATCCGGGGCCCTGGCTGCCACAGGTGAGCCCAAACAGAGGCTTTCTGTGTTGTTGGTGGAGCGAGACACCTTTCGTTGAAAATATAAACCCCTCTAATAGAGAAAACTGTGATCATTATGGAGGAGAGCAGTGTCCCGCACATGTACCCCAGAAACGTGTGTCCCCACAGGTGTGCACTAAGTGTCCACGTGCTTAGGGAGCCCAGTCAGGCTCGGGGGAGCACGGAGCCGAAGCTTAAACCAGTTTATGTGAAAAGCGGCAACTGGCTCACTCGGGGGACGTGTCTATGAGCAGATGTCTGGGCCTCAGGTGGTCATGGATCCAGGCGCCCGGTCAGGCTGTCGGGGCTCCCCTCCTGGTTCTGCTCCCCCAGCTCTGGCGCCTCCTTTTCTCTCTCTCTGCCCGAGAGAGACTGTGGCTGCTAAGGCCTGACTTCCTACGTCTCCAGCTTAGCAGCCACGGTGCTCCCAAGACCGAGACACCTGTGTGTTGACCTCAGGAAGGCTCTGAAGGGGCTGGCTCACATTCGTGTAGCCCTGGGGGCAGGGATGGAGGGGCCCCAGTTTGTGCCCCCGTTGGGACAGCAGGCAGCACCCAGAGCAAAGGCAGATGCTGTCACCAGGAGGGCTTCTGGACAGAGGAAAACAGGGGTCCTTACCTGCCTCGTGGCCGAAAGCAGGGTTTGGGCAACAGCTGAGCTACTTACAAGGAAGCCTCTGCTGGTTTGGGGTTCAAGGCCTGCAGAGGCCCCAGTTCCCGGCTCCTCCTGACCCAGGCCCCACTGCCCCCGCCCCTGGCCTGCCCCGCCCTGGAAATGCATGCTGGGGACACAGCCCGGCTTCCTCGGCTGCTCTGCCCCCAACCCCAAAGCAGCCTCTAGGGTCTCCCGGAGCAGCGGTGTCAGGGACGGCCCATGGGGCAGCCAGTGCTCCCCCCCCCCCCCCCC
>PJEM01017294.1:7393-22715 GCA_004023845.1 Helogale parvula | reverse complement strand
CAGGGACACAGGAGAATCTACATAAGCGACCATGGATGCTATGTCTCCGGGGCACAGGAGAAAAATTTGGGATTTTTCTCATTGCTTTGCAAAAGCAATGAAGGCATATACCTTTAAGTTTTGAATCAACTTGGGTCAGTTAGTGGCACCTGCTTTCCCTTACTTTATTTCTGTTCCCAGCTCATTGCCTGCTGTTGGGACAAAAACAATCCTCTGTCTAAAATTAACCCCTTGAATGATAAGCGTCTTGCCCAGACATAACTGCTAAAGAACCTTGAAGAAAAGAAGATTCTTTGAGAGACAGACTCCCTCATTCCTGTTTTATTTACTTCTGTTTTCACGGCTGTTCTCTTTTCTGTGATAAAAAAAAAAAAATGATCCTTCCCAGGGCATGTTTTTACTCTCTCAAGGACCATAAGCTTTGTAATCATTAAAGAGAAAAAAAAATGTGTAAAACTCCTATGGCATAAAAGACACTGACTTTCTTAGTAAAGTGTGGTTTTACCACCATTCATGTTGTCTGTCTTCCTTCCTACAGATATTTTGCCGACACCAACCACCTACTCGGGGACCGTTCGACTGGGGTGCGTGGGCTGGTCCTCCGCAGTCAGCCAAGTCAGCTGTAGGAATAGGGACTTGCAAAGGGTTCATACCCAAAGGCGGGCAGTTAGCTGTCTCTGCTGCAAGTACAGATAGAGCAGGGGCAGGTTGACTGTCCGAGCAGTCTGCTCTGATCGGCCTTCTCTCCTCCAAGATCTTATTTTTCTGACATTTGGTATTTTTCAAGGTATCCAGGTTTTTGTCAAAAGCTATGCAAGGGAGCTTAGGGGGTGGGGGCAACTCACCGCGGTCCCACAATTGTGGCTGTGGTGGTGGCAGCAGCAGAGAAGATGGCATGGATCTTTTCCGTTTGCAGAGCCTCCTGCTGGCAGATACAGGGAGAAAAGAGCTCCTGAATGAGTTGCCTGAAGGCTCACTAGCGTGTTTCTCTTTCATAGATATGTCTGCGTCCCAGACAGGATGATGGTTTTCACCCAACACTTCCTTTGTTGGGTCAGAGAGCACGGCTGTAGCAGGCATGACATCTCTGGCAGGGCCATGTGAGGAGGTGACTATATGGTCTTCGGCTAGTTGCCTGCAGGGCAATGCCCTTGGGATCTTGGGACCATCTCTCACTCAGGTTCAAGGACACCCAGGGAAGTCCCCAGGGCAGAAGCAACAACAGTCCCGTGAGCTCTATATCAGTGGCTAGGGTTAGGTTTCGTTCCCAGGAGGCTCAGCAACAGATCCGCCTTACAGAAAAGCGTTTGCTCAGTGGGCTGTGTTTAGGGCCCATGGTGAGTTCCTGGCAGGGCTTTGCCCTGGGGTTCAGGGGACCGTCTCTCGCTCGGGTCCAGGAATACCAGGAGGACCTCCATCCCCCACGCTGCGACAGCATGCAGGCTGAAGACATGGCAAAGTGGTGCTCCGTACTTCACAGTGATTCACCCTGCAGCACATCTGGTCCCAGGCGTTGAGCATTTCCCAGACATGGAACTCGGGGCCCCATGAGGGACAAAGCACCAGCTAGGGTTAAGTTCCACCCAGGGAAGTCAGGGCAGAAGCAACACCAGTCCCGTGATCTCCCTTGAAAACTGAAGTGTGGGCAGATGCACAGGGCTGGCTCAGCTGAAAGACGGGAAGGAATCCAGGGGGTCATCTTAGGGTTAGGATGAGCTACATATTGGTGGCTAGGGTTAGGGCCTATCCCAGCAGAGTCCAGCAACTGATGCGCCAGGTGGAAACATTTGCTCAGAGGGTTGTGTTTAGGGCGCATGGTGAGTGAATGACAGGGCTTTGCCCTAGGGTTCAGGGAAAGGTTCTCGCTCTGGTCCAAGGGTACTGGGACCTTTGTCCCCCATGCTGCGACAGCATACAGGCTGAATACATGGCCACGAGGTGCTCTATACCCCACAGCTATTCACCCTGCACCACTTCTGGGCCCTGGTCTTGAGCTTTTCCAGTCCTAGGGCTCGGTTCCCCATGGGGTCAGAGTCGTGCTTAGGTTTAGGTTCCATCCAGGGAAGTCGCCAGGGCAGAAGCAACACAAGTTCTGTCATCTCCCTTGAGGACTGAAGTGACGGCCTATGAGGGGGCCAGGCTCACCTGAAAGGCCCCAGGGATTCTAGGGAGTTGGCCTACATTTAGGGTGAGCTGTAGATACGTGGCTAGGGTTAGGCTTGAATTCCAGGAGGCTTCAGTAACCGATGAGCCACGCGGAAAAGCATCTGCCCAGAGGGCTGAGTTTAGGGGGCATGGCTAGTTGCTGGCAGGACTTTGCCCTGAGGTTCAAGGGACCATCTCTTGCTCAGGGCCTAGAACACCGGGACCCCTGTCCCCCATGCAGAGATAGCATGCAGGCTCATGACATGGCATGTTGGTGCTCTCTATGTCACGCTGATTCACCCAGCACAATTTATGGGCCTGGGGCCCCAGCTTTTCTTGAACCAGGGGCTACGGCCTCATGGGGGACATTGCCACAGAGAGTGTTAGGGTTCCACCCAGGGGATTCGCCAGGGAAAAATCAACACCGGTCCCGTGGTCTCCCTTGAAAACTGAAGTGAGGGCCGATGAGTGGGGCACCTAGGAGCACCACGGTAGGTTAACCTATCTTAATAACTTCAGGCTTCTAAAATACACAACACTCAAAACCTCCTAGTGCTTCTTTGGGTCATATCAAGAACTAAAGTCAACTGAAGTCATTCAAATGCAAACTCCAGGATTCCTCACAAATTATGGCTATCCAGGTAGAAAATACAGAACTAATATCCTAGCTTATCAACCACATAAGCCTTTCCATCCTTTCTTTCCGTGCACTTAACACTGTCCTGACTCCAGTCAGTCTTGTTGCTGATCCGTGGCAAGGGTTAGGGTTACATCCCGGATGGCTCTTGCAACCGATCAGCTAGGAGGGAAAGTGTCTGTCCAGAAGGCTGAGTTGTGGGCACATGGTCAGTTGCTCATAGGGCTTTATCCTGGGGATGGGCCACAGCCCCTCGCTCAGGTCCAGGGACATAGGGACCTCGGTCCCCCACACTGCGACAGCATGCAGGCTGAAGACATGGCAAAGGGGTGCTCTGTACATCACAGCGATTCACCCTGCACCTCTTGTGGGCCCAGGTCTTGAGAATTTCCCTGGACATGGGACTCGGCACCCCAGGAGGGACAGAGCCTGGACTAAGGTTGGGTTCCACCCAGGGAAGTCGCCATGGCAGAGCAACAGCAGTCCAGTGATCCCCCTGAGGAATGAAGTGAGCACTGATGCCAGGGGCTGGCTCAGCTGAAAAGTGGTGGGGAGTCTAGGGGGTCAGATTCAGGTTAGGTCAGCTGTAGATGCTTCTCCAGTGTTAGGGCTGGATCCCAAGAGTCTCCAGCAACCGATGCACCAGGCGGAAAAGCGTTAGCTCAGAGGGTTGTGTTTAGTGCCTATGGCAAGTTACTGGTAGGACTTTGCCCTGGGGTTCGCGGGATCGTCTCTCCCTCAGGTCCAGGGACCCCTGGACCCTGTTCCCCCATGCTGAGACAGCATGCAGACTGAAGTCATGGCATGTTGTTGCTCTTTATGTCACGCCGATTCACCCTACGCAACTTGTGGGCTTGGGTCTTCAGCTTTTTTTGAACCAGGGGCTAGGGCCTCATGGGGGATATTGCCACGGGTAGGGTTAGGGATCCACCCAGGGGAGTTGCCAGGGTACAAGCAACACCAGTCCAGTGATACTGCTTGAAAACTGAATTAGGGGCGATGCGCGGGACTAGTTTTGGTGAAAGGTGGTATGGAGTCTAGGGAGTCTGCTTAGTGTTTTCAGAATTGAGAAAAAACAGTGTGCAGAATATTTATTTCTATTAACATTAACTATAACAAAGGGAATAGTGTTTGAAACACATGCAGGAATGTCTAATGTATGAGTAATACCCTTAATACTGTGAGAGAACACAGTGAAGAATGCCCCATTCAACTGAGATTCCCTTTACCTAAGATCTGTTTGAAAACCTGTGCTCACTCCAAGGAAATAAGTGCTTTTCACTCACAATTGAGAAACAAACTGTGCAGAAGCTTTCATTCTCTTAACATTTACTAAAACGAGGTTAATAATTTTAGGAAACATGCTGAGAAGTCAAATGTACATGTATTACACTCAAATCTGTGAGAGAACATCTTGGAGAATGCCTCCTTCATCCTGGATTCCCTATAACTTAATTACCTCTACGTGGAAACATGTGCACAACTAAGGAAATAAGTGCTTTACACTCAAAACTGAGAAACAACACTGTGCGGAAGGTATCCTTCTGTTAACATCTAGGAAAATGAAGATAATAATGTAGGAAAACACATGCTGGGAAGTAAAATGTATGTGTAAATGCTTCAATTCTCTGAGAGAACACAGTGGTAAAGGCCTCATACATCTGATATTTCCTCTAACTTAATTAGTTCTCTTTGGAAATTCTGCGCAGAACATGGAAATAAGTGGTTTACACTCATAACTGGGGAACAACGCTGGGTGGTATTTATCATTCTGTGAACATCTAGTAAAAAGAATTTAAGAATGTTTGAAAACACAAGCTGGGAAATGAAGTGAATGAGTAATACACTCAATTCTGTGAAAGGACACTGTAGAAAATGCCCTATTCACTGAGATTCCCTGCATCTCTGTTCTGCTTGAAATCATGGGCACAGACCAAGGAAATAAGTGCCTTACACCCAAAACTGAGAAACAACACTGTGCGCAAAGTATCATTCTGTTAACATTTAGTATAACGAAGTTACTAATGTTTGAAAACACATGCAGGGAAGTCAAACGTATGTGTAATACATTCAATTCTGTGAAAGATCACTGTGGAAAATGCCCCATTTGTCCTAGATTCCCTGTATCTTAGACAGTTCTCTATAAAACTATGTGCACAGACCAAAGAAATAAGTGGTTTACACTCTAAACTGCTAAAAAACACTATGAGAAATTATCATCCTGTTTACATCTAGTATAACAAAGTTAATAGTTTGAAAACACATGCTGGGAAGTCTAATGTGTGTGGAATACACTCAATTCTGCAAAAGAATACAGTGGAGAATGCCCCATTCCACTGAGATTCTTTTACCTAAGTGAGTTCGGTTTGAAAATCTGTGTGCACACCAAGGAAATAAGTGTTTTTCACTCAAAATTGAGAAACTTCACTATGAAGAAGTTTTCTTTCTGTTAATATTAACTATAACGAAGTTAATAATGTTTGACAACACAGGCTGGGAAGTCAAATGTCTGTGTCACACACTCAATTCTGGGAAAGAACACAGTGCGGAATGCCCCATTCATCTGAGAGTCCCGGTAACTTCGTTGTTTGAAAACATGTGTGCAAACCAAGTACATAAGTGATTTCCCCTCAAAGTGAGAAATATCACGGTGCAGCATGTATCATTCTGTTAATTTCCAGTATGAAAAATTAATATTTGAAATCACTTCCTGGGTAGTCAAATGTGGGCCTTCCTGCCTATGTCCTGTGGGCTCAGTGGTGGTGGACGTGTGGCTCAGTGGCCTGGGCGTTCGCAGCAGCAGCTCTGGGCCTCCAGCAAGGCCTGGACCCCGGCGCCTCTCACAGGCTGTGGTGTGAGGGGTGGGCAACAGCCTCGGGGTGCTGCCGGCACTCTGGGTTTTGTGGCTGAGGCGGCGTGAGCCCCGATCTGTCCTTGGCCTCACGATTCACGGACGTCCGAGCAGTGCTCAGCAAGTCTGTCCAGAAATGGGCGGCTGAAAGGAATCAGACCCTGGGCCCTTCTCTGCCTGGGAGCACACTGCGTGGACACATCACAGGGACGGGACACAGAAAGGGAAAGATGAGACCAGAGGGGCTGCAAGTGGGAGACCGCGTCCCCTCAGCCCAAGGTCAGCACGGCCATCTCGCCAAGACCCCCAGGCCTGAGGGACAGTGGGTGCACTCTTGTCCTCAGTCCAGAGGCCGTTTCTCCATGAGGGAGATGAGCTCCTTGCAAAGTGGTATTTGTGATACACTAGTTTTTGCAATAAAAGACACGCTGGGGGTAAAACATCTAATTTCAGACACCGTGTTCGCCTCATTACCTAGTGTCTTGTCCTCAAAAGTCAGTCCCGGCGCCGACACCAACCATGCAGTGTACCTAAGCTGCGGTAACCCGGAACGGAAGATGCAGCACGGATAGCTTTGGCACACTTCCTCCTGGTGCAGAGCAAAAGGTCTCCTTCCCGGCAGGCCTCCTCTTGTCTCCCCGCCCCCTCCCAGAAGTGACCAGGCCAGGCCAGGAGCCGGGAAGCAGCAATCAGATGAGATGTTCTCCAATTCGTGAGTGCTACTGGAGCAATAGGATCGATGTGTGTTCCATACCTGAGGCGGGTTTCTCTCCTTGTCGGTGGGTCCAAGGTCTTTCCAACCCCTTTCGAACA
This sequence comes from Helogale parvula, assembly GCA_004023845.1. NCBI lineage: Eukaryota > Metazoa > Chordata > Mammalia > Carnivora > Herpestidae > Helogale > Helogale parvula. The sequence continues at coordinate 16,269 of PJEM01017294.1, read as the reverse complement.
TCTCCATCTAGGGATGGTGGATTCATTCCATCCAGGGAATCCTTTCTTATGCCCATCCCAGCAATGTCCACCAGATTGGAAATGCAAAGATGGCTAAAGACGGGGTTTCTATGCTGATTCTAGTGGATGAGACAGACACGTAATCAAATAATGTTGTACAAAACTGAAATATGTGCCACATTGAGATGAATCCAAAATGACTTCAATCACTGTTCAGCCCTCCTTTCCACTAAGTTCTTACCAAAAAGGATATTTCATTCTATTGCTCTGGACACTGAACTCCAGAGTATTTGCATACATCTTTATAGGGTCATTTCCATATTGAATTGAATTGTTGTATCTGTCTTTCCGAATCAAAAACCAGCGGTGTAATGGTTCTCAATTCACAAAAGAAAATAGGGTTCTTGGAATCTGTTCTCTGAAGAAATTCTGGACATAAGATGCAGCATGTATGTTAAAGGATTTCCCAAAATTACTGCTAGTCCTTTGCAATAATAAATGCCACTATTTGATGAATGCTTAAAGTGTGTTAAACACTATAGTTAAAAGATCTGATTTAATCCTTTTAGTAACTATACCAACTAAATCCTCATTTTGTAGACAAACAAATAGGTAATGTACTTTGTCCAAGGTTACACATTTCTTAAATAAAAGTCAGAATTTGAATCCCAATCAGTTTCACTACCACAAAGCCTATTAAATAATACAATTCCTATTATCCTGTGTATTAATTTCTGAATTGTTATTGTCAACAGAAAAAAAAATTAATGTAACACACTAAATTCTGTGAAAGAACACTACGTCCCTGTATCTTAAATAGTTCTGTGTGGGAAAAGGTGTGCAGACCATGGAAATAAGCGGTTTATACTCAAAACTGCTAAAAAAAAAACCCCACTGTGCCTTAGTATCCTGTGAACATCTAGTAAAAAGAAGTTAATAATGTTTGAAAACACTTGCTGGGAAATCTAGTGAATGAGTAATACACTCAATTCTGTGAAAAAACACTGGTTGAAAATGCCCCATTCACTGAGATTCCCTGCAACTTTGTTCTGTTTGGAAACCTGTGCACAGACCAAGGAGATAAGTGCTTTGCAATCAAAACTGAGAAAGAACGCTGTGAGGAAGGTATACTTCTCTTAATATGTAGTGTAATGTTCGAAAACACTTCTGGGAAGTCAACTGTATTTGTCATACACTCAATTCTGAGAAAGAACACAATGTAGAATGCCCCATTCATCTGAGATTCCCTCTAACTTACTTCTGTTTCAAAACTTATGCAAAGAATAAGGAAATATGTGGTTTACACTCATAACTGAGGAACACACTGTGTGTTATGTATGATTCTGTGAACATCTAGTAAAAAGAAGTTAAGAATGTTTGAAAACACATGCTGGGAAATCAAGTAAATGAATAATACATTCAATTCTGTGAAAGGACACAGTCAAGAATGCCCCATTCACTGAGATTCCCTGCATCTCGGTTAGTTCTGTTTGACTGACATGTGCACAGACCAAAGAAGTACGTGCCTTACACCCAAAACTGAGAAACAACAATGTGCCCAAAGTATAATTCTGTTAACATTTAGTATAACGAAGTTACTAATGTTTGGAAACACATGCTGGGAGGTCAAGTGTATGTGTATTATTCTCAATTCTGTGAAAAGAACACAGTCCAGAATGCCCCCTCCACTGAAATTCCCTGGAACTAACTTAGTTCTTTGTGACAACATATAGGCAGGTCAAGGAAATAAAAACTTTACACTCAAATCTAAGAAACAAATCTTTGTGGAAGGTATCATTCTGTTAACATCTAGCATAAGGAAGTTAACAAAGCATGAAAAATCATGGTGGGAAGTCAAAGGAATGTGTAATACACTCACTCAATTCTGTGAAAGAACTCAGTGGAGAATGCCATGTTCATATGAGATTCCTTGGAACTAAGTTCTCTTTGAAAGCATGTGCGCAGACCAAGGAAATAGGTGATTTGCACTCAAAACTGAGAAATCACAGTGTGTGGAAGGTATTAATCTGTTAACATCTAGTATAACGAAGTTAGTAATGTATGAAAACACATGCTGAAAAGTCGAAAGTATGTCTAACAGACACTATTCTCTGATAGAACACAGTGGAGAATGCCCCATTCAAATGGAAACCCTTGGAACTTTTATATCTGTTTGAAAATATGTGCGCAAATCAATGAAATCATGCTTCACACTGAACACTGAGATACAACACTGTGGGGAATGTATCATAACGTTAACCTCTAGGATAACGAAGTTAATAATGTTTGGAATCACATGCTGGGACGTCAAAGTTATGTGTAGTACACTCAATTCAGCGAAAGAACAAAGAGATTCATTCATTCAAAAAGAGATTCCCTGGAACTGTTAGTTCTGTTTGAAAGCATGTGCGCAGATGAAGAAAACTAGTGCTTTGTACTCAAAACTGAGAAAAAACAGTGTGCGTGTGTAAGGTATCATTCGGTTGGCATCGAGTATAACGAAGGTCATCAGGGTTGACAGCTCATGCCGAGACATCAAGTGTCCACATAATACTGCATTCCACTGATGGCAACAACACTGTGGAGAAGGCCACTTTCAGCTGAGAATCGCCCGGGACTACATTTGTTTTCTTGAAACTTCTGTGGGCCCCAAGCAAGGTTCTAAGTGCTTTGCACACTACACTGAGAAACGGCAGTGTGTTGAGGTTATTATTCTGTTCAAATCGGGTAGTATTTCATACTTACTAATGGATGAGAATGCCCACCGACGGAGAGAAGTCTAATGTATGCGTCATACACTCACTTCTCTGAGAGACCACAATGCGAATGCCCCCTTCCAATGAGACGCTCGGGATCCACGTTCTGTTGGAAACCTTGTGGGCCGACCAAGGACACAAAGGCTTTGCACTTAAAACAAAGAAACCGCAGGCGTGCTGTGAAAGGGATCAGTCTGTTCTCCAGTACCATGAATTTAGTCATACCTGGAAACACAGGCTGAGAAGTCCAATGTCTGTGTGATACCTCAGTTCTCTGAAAGGACACGGTGGAGAATGCCCCGGTCCCATTAGATTCCTTTCACCTGAGTTAGTACATGTGAACATGTGCGCCGACTAAGGAAAGAGTGCTTGGTACACAGAACCCTGAGAAACAACACCGTGCGGTAAGAAACCTAATGTTCAGGTCTCATTGGACGAAGCTAATCGTGTTTGGGAACACAGTCTGGAAACTCAAATGTACCTGTGACCATCTCAAGTCTATGAAACAACACAGTGTGGAATGGACGGTCAACTGAGAGTCCCCGGACCTGATGTCTTTCCCTTGAAAACGTGGGCGCCCAAGGAACTAGGGGCTTGACACGCAAAACTTAGAAACAGCAGTGTGTGTGTGGAAGTTATCATTCGGTTGTGACTCTTGCCGGGTTTCTGTCCCCTTTGTGGACCAAAGTCCCATCTCCACGAAACACATTACCGGTGCCCTGAGCTTGTGCAGCCTGAATCAGCAAGAAATACGGAATAGCACAGTGACACGTATTCAACCTGAAAGCTTTTGCAGCAATGGGGACACAAATCAGGGTGTCCTTGGACCTGAGCAAGAAACGGTCCCCTTCCCAAGTCTACATGCAACATTTCAGCTGAAGGAGCCCCACGCTTTCCCTTCTCATCAGTTCTGAAATGAGATCCCGAGACTGGTGTTGTTTCTGCACTGGTGATCTTGCTGGGTGTTATTGTAATGCTTGCGGTCTCTCTCCCCATTGTGGACCAAAGTCCCATCTCTGGGAAAGCACTATACCTAGGCCCAGAAGTTGTGCAGAGTGAATCGGTATAAAGAACGGAGAAAAACAATGACACATATTGAATTGGCAAATTTTGTCGCACTGGGGACAGAGATCCTGGACCTGAGCAAGAAACAGTCCCCTTCCCAAATCTACATGCAAACTTTCAGCTGAGCGAGCCCCACGCTTTGCCCTTCTCATCTTCTCTGAAATGAGATCCGGTGTTGCTTCTGCACTGGTGATCTTGCTGGGTGTTATTGTGAAGCTTGCCGTATCTCTGTCCCCTTTGTCAACCAAAGTCCCATCTCAGCGAAGCACAATACCAGTGCCCTGAACTAGTGCAGACTGATTCGGCATAGAGTATGGAACAGCACAGTGATATGTATTCAACTTGGAAACTTTTGCAGCATTGGGGACAGAGATCACAGTGTCCCTGGACCTGAGCAAGAAACCGTCTGCTTCCCAAATCTACGTGCAAACTTTCAGCTGAGAGAACCCCACGTTTTGCCCTTCTCATCTGCTCCAAAATGAGATCCCGAGACTGGTGTTGCTTCTGCACTGGTGATCTTGCTGGGTGTCATTGTGACGCTTGCCATGTCCCTGTTCCCTTTGTGGACCAAAGTCCCATTCCCCGAGCACAATACCAGTGCCCTGAACTTGTGCAGACTGATTCGGCATGAAGGATGGAACTGCACAGTGACACCTTTTCAACTTGGAAACTTTTGCAGCATAGGGGAGTCCAGAGATCACAGTGTCCCTGGACCTGAGCAAGAAAGGGTCCTCTACATGCAAACTTTCCGCTGAGCCAACCTCACGCTTGGCCCTACAGATCAGTTCTGAAAGGAGATCCTGGGACTGGTGTTACTTCTGCAGTGGTGATCTTGCTGGGTGTTATTGTGACCTTTGCTGCGTCTTTGTCCCCATTGTGGACCAACGTCCAATCTCCGCTAAAACACAATACCTGTGCCCTCAAGTTGTGCAGAGCATTAATTTCGGAGCTCCACATTGACACGTATTCAACCTGCAAGCTTTTGCTGCATTGGGGACAGAGATCACGGTGTTCCTTCATCTGAGTAAGAAACTCTCCCCTTCCCAAGACTATTGGCCACCTCTCAGCTTAGTCAGCCCCAGCATCACCCTTCACATCAATTCTGAAATGGGATCCTGAAACTGCTGTTCTTTCTTTACTGGTGATTTTGGTGGGTGTTATGGTGACCCTTGCCGCGTCTCTGTCCCCATTGTGGACCAACGTCCCCAATCTCTGCCAAAACACAATACCTTGGCCCTCACGTTGTGCAGAGTGAATCGGCATGAAGTACGGAGCACCACATTGACACGTATTCAACCTGCAAGCTTTTGCAGCACTGGGGACAGAGATCACAGTGTCCCTGGACCTGAGCAAGAAAATGTCCCCTACCCAAGTCTACATGCAATCTTTTAACTGAGCCAGACTCACACTTCGCTATTCTGATCCATTTGGAAGTGAGGTCCCGGGACTGGTGTTGCTTCCACAATGGTGATTTTGCTGGGTGTTATTGTGACCCTTGCCTTTTTTCTGTCCCTTTTGGGGCCCAAAGTTTCATCTCCACGAAAGCACAATTCCTCGGCTCAGAAGTTGTGCAGAGTAAATCTGTATGAAGAACGGAGCTCCCCATTGACACGTTTCCAACCTGCAAGCTTTTGCAGCATTAGGGACAGAGATCACGGTGGCCCTGGACTGGACCAAGAAAATGTCCCCTACCCAAGTCACCATGCAAACTTTCAGCTGAGCCAGCCTCACGTTTCGTCCTTCACATCAGTTCTGAAAGGAGATCTCAGGACTGGCGTTGCTTCTACAGTGGTGATTTTGCTGGGTGTTACTGTGATGCTTGCCATGTCTCTGTCCCCTTTGTGGACCAAAGTGCCATCTCCGCAGAGCACAATACCTGCGCCCAGAACATGTGCAGACTGATTCGGCATGAAGTATGGAACAGCACAGTGACACATATTCAACTTGGAAACTTTTGCAGCATTGGGGACAGAGATCACGGTTTCTGTGGGCCTGAGAAAGAACAGGTCCCCTTCCCAAGTCTACATGCAAACTTTCAGCTGAGCGAGCCCCACATTTTGCCCTTCTCATGTGCTATGAAATGAGATCCCGAGACTGGTGTTCCTTCTGCACTGGTGATCTTGCTGGGTGTTATTGTGATGCTTGCCATGTCTCTATCCCCTTTGTGGACCAAAGTCCCATCTCCACGAAGCACAATACCTGTGCCCTGAACTTGTGCAGACTGATTCGGCATGAAGTATGGAACAGCACAGTGACACATTTTCAACTTGGAAACTTTTGCAGCATTGGGGACAGAGATCACGATGTCCCTGAACCTGAGCAAGAAATAGTCCCCTACCCAAGTATACATGCAATCTTTCAACAGAGCCAGACTCACTCTTCGCTATTCTGATCCATTTGGAAGGGAGATCCAGGACTGGTGTTGCCTCAGCAATGGTGATTGTGCTAAGTGTTATTGTGACCCTTGATTTTTTCTGTCATTTTTGGGGACCAAAGTCCCATCTCTGTGAAAGCACAACTCCTTCACCCATAAGATGTACAGAGTGAATCAGTATGAAGAACGGATCTCCCCATTGACATATTTTCAACCTGCAGGTTTTTGCAGGATTGGGGACACATTATCACATGTCTAGACTGATGGGAAGGCCAATGTGTTGTGCTGCCTCAGCTGAAAGTGGGACAGGAGTTTTGCTTAGGGTACTGTCACTGGCTGAAGAACAAGAAACCAGGATCTCTGTCCACAATGCTGCATAAGCATGGTGGCTGAAAACGTGACAAAGTGGTGCTCTGTAAGTCGCACTAATTCATTCTGCACCACATTTGTGCACTGGTCATGTCCTTTTCCCGGAGTTGCAAATCGGGTCCCCAAAAGGGAACCAGCCCAGGCATGTGTTAGAAACCCCTGTGAGGAAGAAACATTAGAACCATGATCACATTTCTGGACTGATGTGAAGGCCAATGACTTGTGCCGGGTCAGCTGAAAGCTGGTCAGGAGTCTTGCTTAGTGGACTGTCACCTGCTGAAGCTAAAGGAAACCAGGAACTCCGTCGCCAATGCTGCAAAAGAATGGTGGCTGAAAACGAGAAAATGTTATGCTTAGAAAGGCACGCTGATTCATTCAGCACCACATTTGTGCAATGGTTATGTCCTTTTTCTGGAGTTGCGAAACGGGTGCCCTAGGGGGACGCAGCTCTGGCATGGGTTAGAAATCCATGCTTTGGAAACCCCAGTGCGGAAGAAACTTCAGAACCGTAAGCACATTTCTGGATTGAGGTGAGGACGAAAGTGTGGTGCCGGCTCAGCTGAAAGCTGGTCAGGAGTCTTGTTTAAGAAACTGTCGCCTGCTGAGGAACAAGAAAATCAGGATCTCGTCCCCAAAGCTGCAAAAGTAATATGACTGAAAAGGTGAAACAGTGCTGCTTAGTATTGCACGCCGAATGAATCTGCACCACCCTTGTGCACATGTCAGGTCCTTTTCCCTCAGTTCTGAAACGGGTCCCCTCGAAAGACGCAATTCTGGCATGGGTTATAAATACGTGCTTTGGAAACCCCAGTGCGGAAGAAACTTCAGAACCGTGAGCACATTTCTGGAATGAGGTGAGGACGAATGCGTGATGCTGGCTCAGCTGAAAGCTGGTCAGGAATCTTGCTGATGGGACTGTCTCCTGCTGAGGAAGAAGGAAACCAGGATCTCCGTCCCCAATGCTGCAAAAGTAATATGACTGAAAAGGTGAAACAGTGCTGCTTAGTATTGCACGCCGAATGAATCTGCACCATCCTCGTGCACATGTCAGGTCCTTTTCCCTCAGTTCCGAATCGGTTCCCCTCGGGGGACGCAGCTCTGGCATGGGATAGAAATCCGTGCTTTGGAAACCTCAGCGCGGAAGAAACTTCAGAACCGTGAGCACATTTCTGGAATGAGGTGAGGACGAATGCGTGGTGCCGACTCAGCTGAAAGCTGATCAGGAGTCTTGTTTAGGGGACTGTCTCCTGCTGAGCAACAAGGAAATCAGGATCTCAGTCCCCAATGCTGCAAATCCATTATGACTGAAAAGGTGAAACATTAATGCTTAGTAATGCACGCCGAATAAACCAGCATAACATTTGTGCACATGTCAGGTCCTTTTCCCTCAGTTCCGAAAGGGGTCCCCTAGGGGGACGCAGCTCTGGCATGGGTTATGAAACCTTGCTTTGGAAACCCCAGTGCGGAAGAAACTTCAGAACCGTGAGCACATTTCTGGAATGAGGTGAGGACGAATGCGTGGTGCCGGCTCAGCTGAAAGCTGGTCAGGAGTCTTGCTTAGGGAACTGTCTCCTGCTGGTTAACAAGGAAACCAAAATCTCCGTATCCAATGTAGCAAAAGCATTATGACTGAAAACGTGAAACAGTGGCGCTGCGTAATGCACGGCGAATGAATCTGCACCACCTTTGTGCACATATCAGGTCCTTTTCCCGAAGTTGTGAATCGGGTTTCCAAAGGGGACCCAGCTCTGCCATGGATTAGCATTCCACACTTTAAGAACCCCTGTTCGGAAAAAACATCAGAACTGTGATCACATTTATGGGCTATGGGAAAGGAGAATGCGTTGTGCCGGCTCATCAGAAAGCGGGTCAGCAGTCTTGCGTAGCAGACAGTCACGGGCTCCAGAACAAGGAAACCAGGATCTCCGTCTCCAATACTGCAAATACCTGGAGGCTGAAAACTTGACAAAGTTGTGCTTAGTAAGGCATTCCAATTCATTCGGCACTACATTTTTGCACTGGTTATGTCCTCTTTCGGGAGCGGCAATCGGGTAACCAAGGGAGACCCAGCTCCGGCTAGGGTAAGAATTCTGGGCTTTCGAAACCCCAGTGTGGAAGAAACTTCAGAACCGTGATCACATTTCTGGACTGAGGTGAAGGCGAATGCGTGGTGCCGGCTCAGCTGAAAGCTGGTCAGGAGTCTTGCTTAGGGGACTGTCTCCTGCTGAGGAACAAGGAAACCAGGATCTCCGTCCCCAATGCTGCAAAAGCATTAGGACTGAAAACGTGAAACAGTGGCGCTGCGTAATGCA
>PJEM01017293.1:0-22619 GCA_004023845.1 Helogale parvula | reverse complement strand
GTCAGCACTTCTGTATCCCTTGGGTAAATCCCTAGCAGTGCTATTGCTGGGTCATAAGGGAGTGTGCTTGGTTTTTATGAAGCAGATTCTGTGACAAGTTTTATGGCACAGTTTAATATCTTTTAACGTACATGTTTAAATGCTATGACTCATTGCCAGTTTATAGAACTTTTGAAAGAAATAGAAAACAACAATTTGGTGGTTTAGTGATGATTCTGCAGTTTTTTGTTTGTTTTTGCTGATGTTCCTTGAGTCATGGACATTATGCAAAAATCTATTGAACATGGGGTGCCTGACTGGCTCTGTCAGATGAGTGTCTGACTTTGGCTCAGGTCATAATCTTTCTAAGTTTGAGCCCCACATCAGGCTCTGTGCTAACAGCTCAGAGCCTGGAAACTGCTTCTGACTCTGTGTGTGTGTCTCTCCCTCTGCCCCTCCCCGACTTGTGCTATCTCTCTCTCTCTCTCTCTCAAAAATAAATAGACAAAAATTTTTTAAAAATTTACTGAACTGTTAATTGTACTCAAAATTCTCATAAAAGTAATGATTGCCAGATTTTAAATAATCAAATATTAAAAAATGATAGTATGTATTAATTTGTTCACTAATATCTCATGTTGTAAAAACAAACTTAAATTCCAACCTCTTTCACTTTATGAGTTTCCACCTGTTTTATAAATCTTAGTCTTATATCACATTGGGACTGAAAAATATATTCTTACATTTTTCTCCTGTCACTAGTGATAAGTCATTTTCAGAAATATGTTTTTTTCTTTGAGCTATCAAGATGACACTTCTTTCTATATTAATTGATCCTACTTTGACAGTTTTAGTTTTTCTCATTTAAGTGAAAAGAATTTGATGGAGATTTGACCTTGACCACAAACCAGTTGAATAAATCTCTGTATCCACTACAGCTTGAAAGCAGGATTGCATGCAGAGTTTGTAGTGCAATTCTCAGTATCCAAAAGTGTTTTTTTTTTCTTTTTTCTGTTTTTCTTACAGAGTTTTCCTGTTGTCAGAGTCTCTAACTTTCTGGCACTCTGAACAGAGAAGTAACTCTGCTTCTGCTTTTCTCCTCTGCTCAGCATTTCCAAATGAGGCACTCAATCACCCCCCTCCACCCACCCCTGTCTCCTACAGATAATCCCCTCTTACCACTGCTTGCTCAGTTGTTTTCTAGCATTTGTAGCCCCTAAATTAACACACAAGTGCAGACAATAGTGGGAATAGAGACATACTCTACCTCTCAATATTAATATGTACAAAAACAAAGAATGGCTACAAAGTTTATCAGACAGAGAGAATTTACAAGGAGCATAGTGAACAGGTGGAAATAATGGCGGACTTATGTCCTTTCAATTCGGCAGTAGCATTTTATTCTACTAAGGGTGGGTCATTGATTTATTTAATACAGTTGAAGCATCCTTATAGTTAAAAGAAATTTCTCTCAGGGGTTTGTGGGTGGCTCAGTGGGTTGAGCATCCAGCTCTAGATTTAGGCTTAGGTCATGATCCCAAAGTCGTGGGATCAAGCTCAATATCCGGATTCTTAAGATTCTTCTCTCTCTCTCTCTCCCTCTGACCCTCTCTTTGGCTCACTGTCTCTCCTTCCCTCTCTCTCTAAAATAAAAATAAAAAACAAAAAACAAACAACAAAAAACATTTAAAGTAAAAAAAAAAGAGAGAGAAAAGAAAATTTCTCTCAGACTCCAGCAATGTCTATCTATGTTAATTTTCCATTATAAAGAGCCATTTTTGGTGTATCTTACCATATTTATATATTGCTCTGTAATGTTACTAGATAAATGATTGGGCACAGTTATTTAAAATTTACTTTAAAATGTACTCAGTATATACATGAAACTGCCCTCTAAATTATAGTCATTATAACTCTTGGACTGAAGGAAACCTTCTGTCCATTCTTCTTTAACATTATGGATATAAGACATTTCAAAGAGTTAAATACATAATTAACATTATAATTAATAATACTATAATAGTACTCAAAAGTTTCTAAAAGTGGAGATCTTATATGTTCTTACCACACTTTTTGCATATGATAAAAAGTGCTGCTATGACTATTTATATACATGTTTTTGAATGGACATATGTTTTCATATTTCTTGGATACATATCTAGAAATAGAATTGTTGTATCATAAGATAACTCTATGTTTGACTAACTGAGGAATTCCTAGACAGGTTTCCAAATGGATGCATGATTTAACATTGTCATCAACAGTATATAGAGAGTTCTAATTTTCTTCACATCCTCACCAACAGTTTTTATCTTTTTGATGATAATCATTCTGTTGATAATGAAGTGGTGTCCATTGTGGTTTTGATTTGTGTTTCCCTGATAATAATGATACTGCACACTTTTATATGTGCTTACTGGCCATCTATGTATCTTTGGAGAAATATCTAGTCAGATTTTTTGCTCAATTTTAAATTGGGTTATTTATCTTTATATTGAATTTTATGAGTTCTACACACTTTTTAGATACAAATACCTCATCAGAAATATACTATGTAAATGTTTTCTTTCATTCTTGGGTTGTCTTTCAACTATCTTAATTATGTCCATTGAGACACAAAAATGTTTAATTTTGATGAAATCTGATTTATAACTTTTTTTTAGTTGCTTGTGCTATGAGTCTAAGAAGACTTTTCTTACCCTGAGATCCTAAAGATTTACTACTACATTTTCTTCTGAGGCCTTTATAATTTCAGCACTTACATTTAATTCTGTGATCCACCTTGAGTTAATTATTTTGTATGATATGAGGAACAGGGACAATTTGTTCCTTTCCGTGTCAATATCCAAGTGTCTTGGCACCGTTTATTGAAAACACTATTCTTTCCCCATTGAATAGTTTTGACACCCTTGTGAAAAGCCAAATGCCCATAAACATAAGGGTTTACTTCTGGGACCTTAAGTCTATTCCATTGATCTATAAGTATGTCCTTATCTACCTACCACACAATCTTAAATGCCATAGTAAGCTTTGAAATTAGAAAATGTGAGTCCATTAATTTTTTTTCTTCTTAAGATTGTTTTGACTATTATGGGGCTCTTGTATTTCTATATGTGTTATAGGATAACTGGTCGTTTTGTGCAAAAAGCCAGGTGGAACATTAATAGAGATTGAATTAAATGTGTATATCTATTTGGGAATAATTATTATCTTAACAATGTTAAGTCTTCTAATCCTTGAACATGGAATGCTTTTCCATTTATTTAGGTCTGTAATTTCATCAATGTTTTAAAGTTTATTTATATAAAGGTTCCTCTTTTAAAAATGTATTCCTTTGTATTTTATTCTTTTTAATAATATTATAAATAGAATTGTTTTTATAATTTTATTTTCTGATTATTCATTGCCAGTTTAGAGAAATAGAATTGATTTTTATATATTGATTTGATATACTGCAACTTGCCTAAAGTCATTTATTAGTTCTAATAATTTTTAGTAGACATCTTTGAATTTTTTCATATAAGATAATGTCATCAAAAAAGAGATAGTTAATTTTCCTTTCAAATGCAAATGTCTTTCATTTCTTTTTCTTGCATTATTTCCCTAACAATACAAGAAATTCCAATATAATGTTAATTAGAAGGGGTAGGAATAGACATTTTATCTTGTTTCTGATCTTAGGGAGAAAATATTCAGTCTTTTACTATTATTGTAATATTAGGTATCTTTTTTTTTTATAGCTGTCCCATATCATGAAGAATGAAGACAGTCTACAATAGTTAATTTTATTGTTCAACTTGACTGGGAAGCTGAGTGCCCAGATTTCTGCTTACTTATTATTTCTGGGTGTGTCTGTGAAGGTATTTCTGGAAGAGAATAGTATTTGAATTGGGGGACTGAATTATATCCACTGTGGGTGGATATAACTAGTCTGTTGGGGGCCCAAATAAAGCAAAAAGGCAGAGGAAGGTTGAATTTTGTCTCTGCCTGGATACTTGAGCTGAGACATTCGTCTTTTGACCTCAGACTAGGATTTATGTCACCAGCCCCCTTGTTCTCAGAACTTCAGACTCAGACTGATAATTATACCACCGGCTTTAGGGGTGTCCAGCTTGCAGAATGCTGATCATGGGAGTTTCAGCATCCATAACCATGTGTGCCTGTATATATATATTTTTTTTCCCTAATTTTGAATGTTTTCATCTTGATGAGGTACTGGATTTGTCAAATCCCCTTTCTGAGTCTTTGGTATGGTCATGTTGCTTTTGTCCTTATTCTGCTAAGATGTACTACAATAATTGTTTTTTGCATTTTAAAACAACCTTGTGTTCCTGGAATGGGGAAGAATTAGAAAAACACCATAAAGGAGTGATGCCCCAGTAGATTTTTAGATTGACATATGAATAGGGATTTGAAAAGACTGAAGAAGATAAGCACATTACTAAATCCACTCTATATTAATTTATTGTTTGGCTCCTAAGTCCTCTAACAAGACATTTTGAGGACGTGGGTGTTCTAGTCATTTCATTTCATTTTCCTGAGCACATAATGAAACCAATGGCATATCATTGCTCAAGAAACTTCCAATACATAAATGATTCAATGAATGAGAGAACGAGATGAATGATTTCTTAACTGAGTCAGATAAGCAAGTGAAATAGTAAAAGTATTGAAGAGCTTAATTCAATATTTTCTCCAATGAATAAGTCTTTTGCTCAATGAGTTTGTTTGCATATTTATAAAGGAAAAACACTGGATCAGTATTCTAATAGAGCATTATAGTTCTTTTGTTCTTTTATCTACTTATATGACAAAGGACATGACAACTTTTGCCTACATGAGCTTTCCTACTGACTTTGTATTTTATATACGTTTTGACAAAGGAATGTAGGGCTGTGGGTTGAGGAAGGAGACTTCTAGATGTAGAGAACATAAGCCTACTATTATTAAAATATATATTGTTGTGATAGAAAGTCATGTTATAATCAATATATATGCAAGATACCTATTAGGAGAAATCAAGAAAATTAAATGTTGGGGGTGGATAGACACTTTCCTGAATATTGTGGTGCTAAAGAATAATTTTTTAAAGTTGAAAATATGACTTTTATGAGACTATAAATGAACATGTATCAAAGATTTTATTGTTAAGATACATTCAAAAGAGAATTTCAGGCAATTGGGAATATAAAAATGAATTTGCTAATGTATGGAAAATTGGTTGATTTCTTATAGAGTAATAAAATATAATGTTTGAAGTAAACTTTTCTATACATTGTAAATCATTTTTACTCTACCATATAAAACTAATTTCCATTGTTATGGACAAGAACTGTTTATTACACTATCAGTTTTGTACAAGATAATGTTTATGTCTACAGGGTTCTTAATATCTTAGTATAATAGCAGCAGATACATACTCTTATAGAATCAGATAATCCCTAGATAATCCTCTAGACAATAGCCAACCCTCCATCAAAAGAACACCCAGGAATCCTTTTATCCATTTCTAAGTCTTAGACAATATTTTCTGAATGTCTACCCCCATCGTTATCCTACATAGCTTCTAAATATTATTTTATCACAAAAACACTAGTCTCTTCAATTAGGCCAGATTACTTACATAGGTGTAGTGAAAGTCTTAATTAACTATGTAGGCTTCCTTGAATTTACTTTATAAATCTAAAGCTTGGAACCATTTGCCAGCTGGTAAATCATAGAATTAACTTTTAACAGCAAGTTTTTCTATATAAACCTGTATCACAGTTTTAAAACCTGCTAATATTTGACAAAATTAGGAAACCTTCCCTTCAAATTTCACCTGTGTCAATGAGTTTAGGTAAATTCCTCTGTTCTTAAGATTTTCTGAGTTTTTAAAAGTTTTTTACCCTAGGAGAAAGCTATTTTCGTTTCTACTGGTAAGGCTAGAACTTATTTTTTTTATTTTTATTTTTTAGTATTTATTTATTTTTGAGACAGAGACAGAGCATGGGTGGGGGGAGGGGCAGCGAAAGAGGGTGATGCAGAATCTGAAGCAGGCTCCAGGCTCTGAGCTGTCAGCACTGAGCCCAAAGCAGGGCTCAAACTCACAAACCATGAGATCATGACCTGAGTGAAGTTGGAAAGTTAACCAACTGAGCCACCCAAGCACCCCAAGACTAGAAATTTTAAGCCAAATAACAGGTCTGTTTTCCTACAAGGATTTTGTAGCTGTTGGTTGCACATATGAAATCCACTCTTATTTTTATTTTATTTTTTAAAAATATTTATTTATCTGGAGAGAGAGAGAGCACACAAGTGGGGGAGTGGGGAGGGAGAGGAGAGAGAGAGAGCAAAGTGAGAGAGAGAGAGAAAGGGAATCCTAAGCAAGTTCTGTGCTGACAGATGCAGGGTTCGAACTTATGAACCATGAAATCATGACCTGAGCCAAAATCAAGAGTCGACCACTTAACCAACTGAAACACCCAGGTGCCCAACCCTTATTTTTAAATAATAGGCTTGTCATA
The DNA here is from genome assembly GCA_004023845.1 of Helogale parvula. Classification (NCBI taxonomy): domain Eukaryota; kingdom Metazoa; phylum Chordata; class Mammalia; order Carnivora; family Herpestidae; genus Helogale; species Helogale parvula. The sequence goes on along the minus strand of PJEM01017293.1, from coordinate 16,134 downwards.
CCTGATTTAATGAGAATTATTATTAAATGTGACACTACAGATATGGCCTTGATTGCAAAATTATTTGTCCTATTATATAGAAGTAAAAATGAAAATATATCTTTTTAGAAACTATGTAAATAATTTATTGCCATGAAAAATAAGAAGACTTAACAAGAGTTTTTGAATTTCAGAGATGAGTCAGAATCATTTAAATATGTTCATTTCCATTTACAAAACCAAAGTCTACAAAATTGATTGTTAGCATGAAGGAAAATAGTTTTTATGTATGGCCATGAAAACAGAATATAAGAAACAATATTGACAATATGCTGAACAAACAGACACAATGAAATTCTCTTCATTCATCTATAATCAGTTCTTTTCTTTTAATTCTGGGAGAGCAATGTGTTTCCATGATGTATGCCTGTTTTGAGGTGGAAGAGACCTGGAAATCCTGATATAGTCCATTGTTACAGTCTGAAAATTTTCTATGTAATGTCATTTTGAAGCCTAGATTTTGTTCTTTAAAGTATGAGGGATTCAAAGTACTTGGTACAGCCTTTCCATACGGTTTTGAGAAGCTCTTTGTTAAAGGTACAAACCTTTAGGCCACCTGGGTAGCTCTGTCGGTTAAGCATCTGACTCTTGATTTCAGCTTGGGTCATGATATCGCAGTTGGTGAGTTCTAGCCCCATGTTGGGCTCCGCGCTGATGGTGCAGGGCCTGTTTGAGATTCTCTTTCTCTGCCCTCTCTCCCACACACCCCCTCTCAAAATAAACTTTTAAAAAGATACAAATCCTGTCCTTTAACATATAGTAGAGGCTTTAGACATGCTTTAGAGTCTAAATAACGTGTTCCAGTTAACCAATAATATAAGAAATGAGAAGTATGAAATTCTCTATTATATAATATTTAACTATTCCTAAAAATTTGATTGGTATTTCCCCTGAAGGTAAGAATATTATGTAGATAATAAGGACACTGTAAAACCTCCAAGGCTTTTAGTCAAACTTTAAATTACTTTGGTAGTTATCCTAATAATAGGTAACCTGTACAACCTGACTAAGAAAGAGTGTTTCTAATTAGAAAACCCTCCATTCAGCGCTTCTCAATTAGCTCAGTGCTTAATAATTAAGTAATATGGAGTATACAAGTGAAAGTAATCATTTTTCACATTTTGAAAAATAATGTGAAAGGACAAATCTCTCAGGTTTTCTAAGAACCATTGGGAACTCCCAAAGTTGTTTTCTTATAAAATATATTCTGATAATTTATTTATTAAAACATCATATTAAGTTTACAATCTGTTCTTTCAAAGTCAAAATTTAAACAGTTATCAGAGAAGATTTGGACTCTTGATAAAGATAAGATCATGAATACCTGAGCGAAAATACATAATTATCAATTTAATAAAAGTGGCAATAATTTATTTTAAATGAATCTAAAGATGTATCATTGTGTCTTCACTCTTCAATAAGTAAGAACTCTTTTTTTGCTATTTTAAAAACCAAGGGTGTGATACAATAAAAACAAAGCTAAGAAAGCTATTCTTGTAAGGTGTGGAATCTCTGCTACTTAGGCAGATTATACATCTGTAGAATAATCTTCAATATCTTTGTTTAGAGCTATAAAACCAAATTGTGTTTGTTGGACATCTGTATGTCTTCTTTGGAAAAATGTCTTTTCAGGTTCTCTGTCCATTTTTTAATTGGATTATTTGTTTGTTCTTTTTGTTACTGAGTTATATGAGTTCTTTATGTCATTTGATTATTAACCCCTTATTGGATATATGATTTACAAATATTTTCTCTCATCTAGTAGGTAGACTTCTCATCTTGTTGATGGTTTCCTTCACTGCATAGAAGCTTTTTAGTTTGATGTAGTCCCATTGGTTTATTTTTGTTTTGTTATCCTTGCCTTGGAGTCAGGTCCAAAAAGTCATTGCCACCAAAGTTAAGTTTACCATCTATATTTTCGTCTAGGAATTTTTTAGTTTCAGGCCTTAAATTCAAGCTCTTAGTCCATTTTGAGCTAATTTTTGTGTATCATATAAACTAGTGGCCCAGTCTGATTCTTTTTCATGTGGCAATCTCATTTTCTCAACACTATTTATTAATGAGACTGTTTCCAATTATATAATCTTTCCTCCTTTTATAATTTAAATGACTATATATGCATAGGTTTATGTGTGGCTCTCTGTTCTATTGATCTCTGTGTCTCTTTTTATGCAAATACTGTCTTGTTTTGAGTACTACAGTTTTGTAGATAATTTGAAATCAGCGAACATTATGCTTCCAACTTTGTTATTCTTTCTCAAAACTGCTTTGGCTATTTGAGATCTTTTGTGATTCCATACAAATTATAATTGTTCTAGTCTTGTGAAAAATGACATTGGAAATTTGATAAAGATTGCATTGAATTTGTAGATTACCCTATTAATGTAGGTATTTGAACAATATTAATTTTCCTAACACATGAGCATAGAATATCTTTCTATTTATTTGTGACTTCTTCAGTCTTTCTCCTTGATCCTTATAGTTTTCAGTGCACATATCTTTCACCTTCTTTGTTAAATTTATCCCTAGATATTTTATTCTTTCTAATGCAATATATTGGATTGTTTTCTTAACTTTTCTGAGAGTTTATTGTTATGATATAAAAATACAACAAAATTTTGTACATTGATTTTGTATCTAGCAAATTTACTAAATTCATTTATTAGTTTTACTAGCTTTTTCATGGAGTATTTAGGACTTCCTATATATAATATCATGTCATTTACAAATAGTAGCAGTTTTACTTATTTCTTTCCAATTTAGATGACTTTTATTTATTTCTCTTGCTTAAATGTTCTGGTAGGATTTCTAATACTATGTTGAATACAAGTAGTGAGAATGGGTATATTTGTCTTTTTTCCTGATATTAAAAGGAAAAGCATAGCTTTTCACAGTAGAGTATGTTAGCTGTGGTCCTATCATATATGACTTTTATTATGTTTAGGTACTCTCCATCTACACCCACTTTGTTAAGAGTTTTCATCATAAAAAGATAATGAATTTTGTCAAGTACTTTTTCTACATATATTGAGATGATCATATGATTTTTATCCTTTGTTTTGTTAATGTGGTATATCATGTTGATTTGCAAATGTTGAACCATCCTTGCTTCCCTGGAATATATCCCACTTGATGATGATGATGATGTATGATCCTTTTAATGCATTTTTGGATTACATGTGCTAAAATTTTGTAGGGGACTTTAACATATATGTTCATCAGGATATTGGCCTGTAATATTGTGTGTGTGTGTGTGTGTGTCTGTGTGTGTGTGTGTGTGTGTGTGTGTGTGTGTGGTGTCCTTGTCTACTTTTGCTATTAGTGTATATACTGACTTCATAAAATAAGTTTGGAACATTTCCTCTCTATAACTTTTGGGAGAGTTTGAGAAGGATAAGTGTTATATTTTTGAATGGTTGGTAGAATTCACCTCTAAAGCTGTATCTGATCCTAGACTTCTATTTCTTGTTTGCTTGTTTGTTTGAGATTTTTGATTAAACTTTTCCATTCTCCCTACTAATGATCACTCTATTTAGATTTAATATTTTTTTCATAATTTAGTCTTAAAAGATTGTGTGTTTCTAGGAATTTTTCCAGTTCTTCTAGGTTGTACAATTTGTTTGTATATAATTGATCATAGTAGTCTCTTATGATCCTTTGTATTTATTTGGTATCAGTTGTAACTTTCCTTTCATTTTTAAAATTTTATTTATTGGAGTTCTTTCCCTATTTTTTCCTGGTGAATCTAGCTAAAGAATTTTGTCTCACTTTTAGAAAAACCAGCTTTTAGTGTTATTGATCTTTTATTTTGTAGTTTTATTCTCTATTCCAGTTATTTCTTTTCTGGGTTTTCTTATTTTCTTCTTTATACTATATTTGTGTTCTCCTATGTTGGGTGCATAAATATTCTAACAGATGTTAGCTCTTTTTCTTGGATTGACCACTTTATTATTTTGTAATGCCATTCTTTGATTTTATTAGTGTTTTTCTTAAAGTCTCTTTTGTCTGATACGAATATAGCTACCGCACCTCTTTTTTGATTTCCATTTGAAGGAAACCTTTTTTTTTCTATCCTTTTCATTTCGGTCTGCATATCCTTACTTCTGATGTGAGTCTCTTATAGACAGCATATAGATGGATCTTATTTTTCAGCTGTTTACCCATTCTGTCTTTTGATTGGAAAATTTAGTCCATCTGTATTTAAAGTGATCATCAATAGCTATGGACTTGCTGGCCTTCTGTTAATTGCTTGCTGACTCTTTTGTAGTTCCTTTATGTTCTTTTTTTCTCCCTTACTCTTTTCCCTGGTGATTTGTTCACTTTCTGTAGTGTCATGTTAAGATCTCTTTTTCATTATCTTTTGTGTGTCTACTATAGGCTTTTGATTTGTGATTACCAGGAGGCTCACATGTAATAGTGTGTATACACACACACACACACACACACACACACACACATACATATATCTACACATGTTGTATATATGTATGCTATATATATGTATACATGTAAACATATGCATATATGTCTATTTTAAGTTGATAGCAAATAAAATATGAATGCATTCTAAAACTCAACATGTTCACTCCTGGCATCACCCTTTTCTGGTTTTGGTGTCATATTTTTTATGTTTTTAATTTTGTATATACTTTAACTATTGTACTTATAGTTATTTTCACTACTTTTGTTTTTCAATAGCCTCATAATAACTTTATAAGTCGTATATCTTTACGATATATTTACCTTTACCAGTGAGATTTTTACTTTTATATGTTTGTTGTTGCTAATTAGTACCCTTTCCTTTCAGCTTAAAGAACATTCAACATTTTCTGTAAGACCAGTTTAGGGGTAATGAACTCCTTTGGCTTTTGCTGGTCTGGAAAAACTCTTTATTCCTCCTACAATTTTAAATGATAACCTCGCTGAGTAGAGTCTTTTTGGTTGAAATTTTTTAACAGCACATTGAACATGTCATACCACTCACTTCTGGCCTGCAAAGTTTCTGCTGAGCAATCTTCTTACAGTCTTATGGAAGTTTCCTTGTACATAACAAGTGTTTTGTTTGGTTTGGTTTGTTTTTATTGTTTTTAAGATTCTCTCTTTACCTTCGACGTTTGACATTTTAATTAAAGTGTTTCCTGTTGTGGATCTTTTGGGTTTCATCTTCTTTAGAACTTTCTGAGGTTCCTGGGTCTGGATGTCTGTTTCCTTCGTCAGTTTAGGGAAGTTTCCAGCCATTATCTCCTCAAATAAATTTTCTGCCTTTTTATTTTTTTCTCTCTTCTCTTTCTGGAATGCTATGAATGTTTTTCCATTTTATGTTGTTCTGTTGGTCCTTTAAGCTATCTTCACTTAAAAACCATTGTTTTTACATTTTATTTGTTTTTGAGAGACAGAGAGAGACAGAGCATGAATGGGGTCGGGACAGAGAGAGAAAGAGACACAGAATCCGAAGCAGGCTCCAGGCTCTGAGCTAGCAGTCTGCACAGACCCTGTCGCAGGGCTTGAACCCACCAACCATGAGATCATGACCTGAGCCGAAGTCTGACGCTTTACTGACTGAGCCACCCAGGCGCCCCTAGCTTCATTTTTTAAAATTTTTTCTTCTTTTTGCCACTCTCTATGGGTGAAATCCATTGACCTGTCTTGCAGCTCACTAATTATTTATTTTGCTTCTTCTGGTCTGTTGTTAAAACCCTTAGTGGTTTTTTTTTTTTTTTTTAACTTCAGTTATTTTATTTTTCAGCTCTATGACTTCTGTGTGGTATTTTTAAAAATATTTTTATCTCTACTGAATTTCTTACTGTGTTTATCCATTTTTCTGAATTCAGTGAGCATGTTTATGACCATCATTTTGAATTTTTTACCAGGTGAAGAGTTTCTTTAGCTCTGAAAAATATCAGAGTTTAGTGTGACATGATTATGTAAAATGTTAACCTTAAGAGGCACCAGTGAAGGGTTTACTGAAACTCTCACAGTGCATAACTATATGAATAGGTATTGTTTTGTAACACTTGTTTCATTTTTATATATGTGTGTATGTATTTTTTCTGGTGGGTTTCAGTCAAAAAAGATTTAAAAAACTAAAAACCCAAAATTATGTTGAACTCTTTTAACCTCCAGATAGTTATCTGTGGAGTTATTATAATCTTCATTTTGCAGATAAAAAACTAAGGCAGGATGAGCTTAAATACCTGTTTAAGATTACGCAGAGTCTTCCAGAACCAGGGTTGGCAAATTTATGTGTAAAAGGCCAGACAATAAATATTTTTGGCTTTTTGGGCCACATGGTTTCTGTTACTAATATTCAACTCTGCTATTATAGCATGAAAGCAACCATAGACAATACATAAGTGAATAACCATGGGTGAGTTACAGTAGAACTTCAAAGACTGAATGAATTTGAATTTTATATAATTTTTGCGTGTCATGAAAATTTATCCTTTTGATTTTTTCCCATATAAAAATGGCTAACCTTTCTTAGCTAGTGGGTTATAAAAAAACAGGAGATGGCCAGCACTATAGCACAAACCAGTTCTGGGCTGGTTCCTGGTATATTTTTAGACTGCAGAGTCCCTTCTGTGGTTATTTGTGAATGCTTCATAGAGATCATTTTAAATGGTTTTGTGCTCTTCTAAACTTATTCTTCATGCTAATGTACTTATACTTAATATACTTATGCAAACAATTTAGGTTTCAGTTTCAAGCATAATAAACTGGCTTAAACAAAACAAAACAGGAGACAGTACTGCTGCAGTTGTTTTGAACTGGCTGAAGGCGCTGCCTGTAGTCCAAACTGTAGAATAACCCAATGAATATAATCTGAGCCTTAGCTACTGAGAGCCAAAACAACTAGAACATTAAGGTAGGTTATATTCATATGCCTTTCTAATTGCACTTTATTTATAATTAGTTTTGTAGTTATGCTTATTCTCTGTTTCCAGCATTCCCAATACCTGGTTCTGGAAACTAAGAAATTTGCAAATTATTTGAAATCATGGCAGATCAATATCAGGCTATAAATGTGCTTTCTGTAGATACAGATTATTTAATATTAAAATTCTTTTAGGATTCTGTTTTTTTAATGAGTTCTATTATCTCCATTTAATTAAGGTTTCATACCCTCCCTTCCAGGTTTTATCATGTTCTTTAATTTGGAACATATTCCTCTGTTTTCTCTATTTGTTTGACTTTCTGTGTTTGTTTCTACATATGAAGCTGAACAGCTACCTCTTCCAGTCTTGAAAGAATGGCTTTGTGTAGGCGATAAGCCTTTTTAAACCTTGGCTTAACTCTTTTTGTCTCTTGGACCTTTGTGATTGTCCAGGCAGCCTTGATGTGTCTCAGTTCAGGGTTTGCCAAGACCTGTTAGTGTTACAGAGAGAGGGATCCCTATCAGCACCTACTTTCAGGCTGCCTAGTCCCTCAGACAGCAGTTTTTAAGATATGCAAATATATAAAGTCCTTTGGAGACACAATCATAAAATGTGCTGGCCTCCAGACCAAATGATCTGGAGGTGTTCTTTTGGTGACTGTTGCAAGAAATGGGTTTCCAGATGAATGTCTTAGCTCCTTTCAATGAGGCACCAGTGAGCTATAGTGAGGCCAAGAGAGAACACAAAGATGGTGTACCCTGACTCTGTTCCCTGAGAGTACTTCCCTGAGAGACTCTAGATGTGAGGTAAATCTGAAGCCTGCTTCTCAGGCTGGAGCTAAAAAATAAAGAAAGAGGCCTTTTTCATAGGAAGACTGAGGGTGTGTTTTAATCTACTATCTATTCAGTCTTTGGGGTGGTAGCCTGCCAAGTACTGTCTCTCTGATTGTCTCAGACTTCTGGGGCCTAGAAATGCAACCCCCTCCCCCCCCCCACCGACCACCATAGCCAGGCACTCCACCAGTTTCCTGGTGCAAACTGTGTTATCACTGGCTTTGCTGGGACTTTGGGGGTGGCACAGGAGCAAGACACTTGACCACTGACTTTGGTGAGGTTACAGGAATGGTGTAGGATTGAGGTATGCCCACTGGCATTAGCAGGTTAGAGAAAGAGCGAAAAAATGACCATCATTAACACTGTGACTAGCAAGATACATTGTAGCTGATGCACTAAACATTACAAAACAAAATTATTCTTGATATAAAATGACTGAGAAAGTTATAATTCAACTTATTTTTTAAAATTGTTTTTATAATGCTAGTATGCATATAGAAGTAATTTTAGTTTATTAGTAAACCAGCATAATAACTTTTGTAAATTTAGATTAAATAAATTGTTCATGACAAACCAAATCTAAATTTTATAAAAATAAAATTTTATATGCTGTTGCATACAGCATAACATTGATAATTTACATAAATTCATATAATTAATTTGTCTTCCTTAAATAATAACTATTAAACCAGGATGATTATTATTTTTATAAAAAATGTACTTTATGTAAGCATCTCTACTGGTTATGATAATTCACGCATTAGAAGTTTTTTGTGTTTTCTGTGTATTTGAAAATATTCAGTTTATATAAGCATATATATACTTCTATGAACAAATAAGAACAGTGATTTTTTTTAATTTAAAAGATACTATAATTTATTAATACCTCTGGAAGTAGAAGTAAAGACTTTTCTCAATTGGAGACAGAGAGACATAATCAGAAGGAACCTTCTAGCTATAGTCCTACTACCTCAGCCAAGGGTCAAACATAAACTCAAAAAAAAAAAAAAACTTCCTGGTCAGATATGAGATAAATATTTTCCTTTGAAAAATGTTCCTAATGACTTTTAACCCATTAGCAAACAAATGAAAAGGCTTATAAACCAGATTGTCAATCACCTTTCATCCAATACAGAATAGATTTCCTTTATTCATGACAGAGATCATCAAATGGACAGAGCAGAAAACCAAATCCTCAACCATTGCTGTTATCGGTGGGGGATAATTTATTGGTCAGGCAAGGTGTAGAAACAGAAACAAGACATAAAAACAGTAGACGGAAAGGAAGAAAAAAATTGAGAATTGGAGAATCAGAAAAGTTAAAATTCTGTTGACCCACAATTCACTCTGGTAGCCAAGAAAAGATGTGCCTTAGTTTAAGTGGCCCCATAAGTACTTTTCAGCAATGAAATTTATTTGGCTCTGTCAGGTAAATCTACTTGGATATCTTGATAAATGACACACAAATTCTAAAGTATATTTCCAAAAAGTTGAAAAGGCGAGTCACATGTAAGTAGAAACTGAATGCATGATGAAGACTTTATTCAACTATTAATTATTCAGAGAAGAATTTGAAGACATACACACATAGGTACACACAATGAGGAATGCTGAAATGCAGTTGCTAACAGATGTAAAGCTGGTTAAAATCCATTAAAGCAATGCATTTAAGTGTTTAGAGTTCACTTATCTACAGGGCGGAAACCTGTAATTTTTTCTCTACTACATAAAATAAATTTGTGTGGCTATAGGCATAAATAACTTGCATTACCACTAGTTTTTTTTTGCAAGATAGCTTTTTTCCTACAAAACTGCTAATAGTGTAGTCAATAAAAACGTCTGTCAAAGAAGGATGCCAGATAGAATCAGATAATCCTAAAAGATCTGCTAGATACCATCTAGCCCTCAATATGAAAAAATAGTTTAATATTTCTAGCTCCTCAACTTCTATATGTATGTTTCCTAACACCGATTTGCCTGGAAAGAAGCCTCTAGGTACAAGCTCTATATTTATTCTTTGTTCTCATTTCTCTTTCATGCTTGTACTTTTAAAACGTAGTACCAGAAGAAACAACAGATAAAAAGAAAACTAATCTCATGGAAAATATATATGAAAAACCCAGAAAAGCAGCCAGAGAATTGGGATACTCACTGGAATAGAGAACCATGAAGATGAAATGAGATAAGAATAGCAAAGATTTTTCATGGTGCAAACTTGGTTGTTCCAGTAGACAAAATGATGTTAGGTAGAGAGAGCTCTTTGAAACAGATGCCAGCCTCAAGAGATTTTGCAAGGCGGTTGTTGAGGCACCAGGAATTAGGAGACACTAAAAGCTTTTGTTCCCATGTGGGAAATGATGACTTTGGGTTTATTTTTGTATATGGTGTAAGAGAATGGTCTAGTTTCATTCTTTTGCATGTTGCTGTCCAGTGACCCAACACCATTTGCTGAAGAGACTATCTTTTCTTGGTTGGATATTCTTTCCTCCCTTGTCAAAGATTAGTTGACCATACATTTGTGGATTCATTTCTGTGTTCTCTATTCTGTTCCATTGGTCTATGTGTCTGTTTCTTGTGCAAGTACCATACTGTCTAGATGATTACAGCTTTCTAATACATCTTGAAGGCCAGAATTGTGATGCCTCCACTTTGGTTTTCTTTCTAAATGTTACTTTGACTATTCAGGGTCTTTTCTGGTTCCATACAAATTTTAGAATTGTTTGTTCTAGCTCTGTGAATGCTGGTGTTATTTTGATAGGGATTGCAATGAATATGTAGATTGCTTTGGTAGTATAGATATTTTAAAAATATTTGTTTTTCCAATCCATGAGCATGGAATACTTTTCCATTTCTTTGTGTCTTCTTCAATTTCTTGCATAAGGTTTCTATAGTTTTCAATATATATATCTTTTATCTCTTTGGTTAAATTTATTCCTTGGTATTTTATGGCTTTTAATGCAGTTGTAAATGGGATCGATTCCTTAATTTTTCTCTATTGTTTCCTTATTAGTATGTAAAAATGCAACTGATTTCTGTATGTTGCTTTTATATCCTGTGACTTTGATTAATTAATGTATCAATTCTCACAGTTTTTGGTGGAGTCCTTCCGGTTTTCCACATAGAGTATCACGTTGTCTGTAAGAGTGAAAGTTTGACTTCTTCTCTTCCTATCTGAAAGCCTTTTATTTATTTTTGTTGTCTGATTAATAAGACTAGGACTTCCAGTACTTTGTTGAACATAGTGGTGAGAATGGACTTCCTTGTCATGTTCCTGACCTAAGGGGAAAGTTCTCCATTTTTCCCATTGAGGATTATATTAGCTGTGTGTCTTTTGTACAGGGCTTTAATGATCCTGAGGTAAGTTCCTTCTATCTCTACTTTCTTGAGGGTTTTATTAAGAAAGGATGCTTTATGGGGCACCTGGATGACTCAGTCATTCGGTTAAGCATCCAACTGTGGCTCAGGTCTTGCAGTCTGTGAGTTTGAGCCCTGCAACTGGCTCTGCTGAAAACTCAGGCTGGAGGCTGTGTCGGATTCTTTGTCTCCCTGTCTCTCTGCCCCTTCCCCACTCATACTCTGTCTGTCTCTCTGTCTCTGAAAAATAAATAAACGTTAAAAAAATTTTTAAATGATACTTTATTTTGTCAAGTGTTTCTTCTGCATCTGTTGAGTAGATCATGTAATTCTTACTCTTTTTATATATATATAAATGTGATGTATCACATTGATTGACTTGCAGATATTGCCCCACCACTGCAGCCCAGGAATAAATCCCACTCGATCATGGTAGATAATTCTTTTAGTGTATTGTTGAATTCGACTTGCTTGTGTCTTGTTAAGAATTTTTGCATCCCATGTTCATCAGAGAGACTGTTTCTAATTCTCCTTTTTAGTGGGGTCTTTATCTGGTTTTGGAATCAAGGCAATGCTGCCTTTAGAGAATGAGTTTGCAAGTTTTCCTTCCATTTCTATTTTGTTGGAATAGCTTCAAAAGTATAGGTATTAGCTCTTCTTTAAATGTTTGGTAGAATTCCCCTGGGAAGCCATCCAGCCCTGGACTCTTATTTGTTAGGAGATTTTTGATTACTGATTTCAGATAAAACTTTAATGTGTGTGTCAGATAAGCCCAAATGAAGTATACATTAGAGTAATGGCAAACAGCAACACAAAGGGTTTGACCAGCACCTGTTTGGTTTGAGAATGCGAAAAGAGAGATTTGGAGTTTTAACAATACTTTGTATCTTTAATTTCCTTCTTAGGCACAAAAAAAGTTTCATCAGCCACAATATTACCTGGAAATTTTGTTTAAAATGTAAAATTTGGGCCTTTCCCCCAGTTTACCAATTCAAAAACTTTACCATTTGGTGTTTAAGCCTCCATTTTAGCAAACACTCCAAGTGATGTTTATGAATGCTGTATTTTAAAGCTATAACTCTTTGATAGTTGATACCTACTTTTAAATAGTTATTTTTATAGTTCTAAATATGCATGACAGAGTAAACATTCAATCTCACTAATAATCTAAAAATCCAAAAGCATGGGTGGTCTTTTATAATAAAACATATATCCAATAATATTCCTATTATCATCACCTTTCTGGAAAGGCTTTTTTGTAGAATTTTTCTTAGAAATTTAGAATCATTAAGATTAATTTTTAATGTTTATTATTTTTTGAGAGAGAGAGGGAGTACAAGAAGGGAGGGGCAGAAAGAGAGGTAGACATAGAATCCAAAGCAGACTCCAGGCTCCGAGCTGTCAGCACAGAGCCTGACACAGGCCTCGAACCCATAAACTTTGAGATTATGACCTGAGCCGAAGTCAGATGCTTAGCAAACTGAGCCACCCAGGCGCCCTAAAAGCATTAATACTTTTCAAAATCCTTGTGAGATCAAAACATGTCCTTTTAAAATCTCGTTTTGAACATAGTTACCAATCATATAGTTATTTGTATTGAATAATAAATTTAAAGGATTGGGAATGTAATAATATTTGCATATGTAAAATCATCTCCCAAGGGCTTCTAAATCATCAAATTATCAATGTTACCCAAAGCAACTTCTTGGAACACTACTCCTTAGGATATAGTATGAACCAAAAACTTCAGTAGGATTAAGTACATTTTAGAAACGTTGCATTATGCAGCACATCTGGGCGCAGTGAGGCACAACGCACGTTAACACACCAAGGTTCTGAGAAACCTTGACGTGCTGCATTCTGGTCCAATGCTGTTTAACGTAACTAAGGGATTTTTTACTAATGTGTTATATAATGAGGAAAGACACTTTTGGAAGCACTAAATTATATGAATCATAGAATTAGTGTTTCTTAATGAAAATCAGCATATGCTATATTAAATTGTACTAATTCAAATTCAGAAAGTTATTGTTAATAATTGATAGGTAACAGTTATCTATCAGTCTGAGAGGTTTAGGATAGGCTTGCTTTAAAAATAGGCATTTATTAGGAACTGAATCAATTTTTCTTAAGCACTGTTAACTGCTTGCTTTTCTTGAAGCTAGATCATTCTGAAAATTTCCTCTTAGACCTATGAGTGCAAACATATGGTATCTGTCCTTCTCTGCCTGACTTATTTCGCTTAGCATGACACCCTCGAGGTCCATCCATGTTGCTACAAATGGCCATATGTCATTCCCTCTCATTGCCATGTAGTACTCATTGTGTATATATACCACATCCTCTTGATCCACTCGTCAGGTGATGGAAACTTAGGCTCTTTCCATGTTTTGGCTATTGTTGACATTGCTGCTATGAACATTGGGGTACATGTGCTCCTATGCATCAGCATTTCTCTATCTCTTGGGTAAATCCCTGGCAGCGCTATTGCTGGGTCATAAGGGAGTTCTATGGACAGAAATTCCATGCTATTTTTTCCCCCTAGGAAGTATGTCTTGGGTTTTTCCCTTATTATTTTCTTTATGTTTTTTTTCTCTTCTTTTTTCGGTGGTGGGGGTGGTTATGTTTAAATGAAGTTGCTTTTACAACACCAAAGACTTAATCATCCATTTCCTATATAAAAGGTAGCTACTTTTCTGCATGGACCTCAAGTATACTGTAGTATAGAGGTGGAATTTAAGGAAAGGTATTAAGCAGGCTGTGTTGTAGCTTATGAGCAAGTAATAAATTGTATCATTTATCTTGAACGTATCATAGATAAGCTGCTATATAACGATTGCCACTTCAGATAGCTGTGAAATTAGGTGATTAACTAGTTGTTACTTAACCTTCTAATTTCTGTATAAGTCTAATTACATGAAATAGAAGTTGGGGCTTTGATTTTTTACTTTGCTTTTCTGTTTGGAGTGTCATTGGAACTACTGTATTGTAAATGATGGAAAATAATTGCATATGTTAAAAATAAATTGTGTTATATTCTAAAAAAATAAATAAAAATAAAAATAAAAAAATAAAAAATAATAAAATAAAAAATAAAAATAGGCATTTAAAATGGAACTTGAAATAAAAATAGAGTTAGCTAAGAAAAAAACTAAGGGTAACATGCAGGATAAGGTTGGTTCAAGAAGGAAGGAAATTTAGGTGGGAATAGTCCAAAGTAGAAAAAGTAATACTGATTATATTATTTGTTTGCTTTTATGTAGGAAGTGAGGGGAAAGAAAGAAGACAGGGATTATGTCTTGGTTCTATACACTAATTTAAGGAAAATTTAAGAAAGAACAGTCAGAGAGGTAAAAATATAATGTGGAATATATGGTGTCTGGGAAAACAAAAGGGCTTGTCCTGAGAAAGAAGTTCTGATCAACAGTGGTAAGTGCTTCTTAGAGATCAAACATCGTAAAGATAGAGAAAAATTCATTGAACTTTGTGACATGGAGCCCATTTCAGAAGCACAATTTGGAGGGAGGAAGGAAAAAATGGAGCTGAGAGAACAGAGACAGTATGAGTGGAGAAGTGATTTGGTTAACTGCCAAATAGTGAGAAAACAGTGTCAAACATGAAGGGGAAGAGGAATTAGTGGGGTCAAGTACTTATTTGATTGCAATTAATCATTTTTCCTATGTATTTATCTGCCGCATCTATTTTTTCCATTGGTTAAATTATAAAAGAGAAAGAGGAAAAGAGATTGCAAAAATAGAGACACGGAATATTTGATAACATAACATCCTTGAAAAAAATTGAAGAGGATGTTATTTAGAACAGATGAATTATTTAACTTTGGATGGAGGGCAGAGGTAGGGATGTCTCTCACTGTATTGAAAAGAGAGGAGGGAAAGAGGTCAAGGTGAGTGGGAGGGTGGGAAGGTCAGAGACTTCAGGGAAATGGAAATGGGGTTAAGAATTGTGAGGAATTACAGAAGAACTTGTTGAGTAATGGTCAATAAGCAATGCTGAACACTGTGAAGACTGGTGATATTGAAGGCATCTATCTTCTGCTCTGGGATATTTTTTTTCCCCAGTGGAATTAAGTAGCTTAAATATAGTAGTGAAATAAATAACGATGGATTTATGCTGGATTTTTAGACGGGTTTGTGAAAGGATAATGAAGCAGAAGGGTTTTAGGCTTCTCTTTAAAAAATGTGTTTGAAAAGTGGTCTTTGGAAACTGAATTTGGAATGGAGGTAAGTGGTCTTAGAAGACATAAGGTATAAAGGCCAGTGGACGGACTGACCTCCTCTCCAAAACAAAAGTGCACTGGAATAAACTAGCAGATATTAAGAAGGAAGTGAGTTTGTAGTTCTACAGTTGAATGACTCCCTAAAGGTGTGGGGAGTGCTGCAGAATAGCAGAGGATTTTTGTAGAAGGCACTGGGTTTTTGTAGGCCTTTAACCAATGTCTATATGGATATAAAATTTCCAGTAGTGTATCAAGAATTGGAGTGGAAACCACTGTGGCACAGTCGTTAATGTCGTACATGAGTGCAGGGGTTATACGTTAGGTAGAAACAGTAATGAGATGACAGAGGAACATATAAGCCATATGGTGTGAACTAAATAGACAAAGGACTTTTCATAAGAGAGGGTATAATGGGGGAGAGTAGAACATAGTGTGTTCCTATTTATTACTCTGCGTGTACTATGTGGATGAGTTTGAGTCCTCTGTGAAGGATCAAGATGGAATTAGAGGTCCAAGATTTGTTAGGCAATGTCTGTGAGGGGTAAAAGAGAAGAGGAGGAGCATGAGTGGGCCAGAAATGCCTCCAGACAGCAATTCAGGCCTGACATGTGTGAAGGGGTAAAAGAAAGGAAATAGGATGGGGTAAGGAGAGCTTACGACTATGTAGCAGTTGTGCAAAAACCACAACCCAGCCAGAGGAGAGTCCCCAAGTGAATGTCACTCATTGGAAGAGTCCCACATCAGGCAGACATGACCCAGACATAGAAATTGCACAAAGTTTAATCCTTGGTTGTAA